>VWZW01003059.1:637738-940803 GCA_013397115.1 Edolisoma coerulescens | reverse complement strand
AGGACATGAACTGTTTACATTAATTTTTAGCAAATGCTGATGGTTAATATGTGCTCTTCTGTTAAATGGTGACAAAGTTAAGGTTACATTTCCCTTCCTAATTTTTATCTTGAATCCCAAGGGCTCTGATTTATGTTCTGGGTTAATAGCCCTTCAAAATTTTAATTTAGAAATCATCCGGGCATTTGGACAGAATCCTGGTATAATTTATTCTGAGGTGGTGTGTCCCATGCAGTGGAATACCTGCCCTAGAAACATCCTGCAAGACTGTCTGCTTGGTACCACAAGAGAAGGTGATATGCGTCAGCAGATATGAAGGAGTAGGAGATAGTCTTACACACGGAGACTCCCATGAAGATATTTTTGAGATCTTGAGGCACATCAGGTAGCATTTAACTTTATGAAGATAGTGAAAAAAAATCTGTGGCATAGGCTTGGTTTGACCTCGGTTGTGGATAAATCCTGGTTGCTACTTCAGCTTCACCCAGCCGCTCACTCACTCTCCCCTGGTGGGATGGAAAAGAGAATTAGAAGATTAAAAATGGGAAAAGTCACGTATTCATATAAGGACAGTTTAATATATAAAACAAAGGCTGCACCCACAAACAACCAAAACAAGGAATTCATTCACCACTTCCCATGGGCAGGCAGGTGTTCAGCTGTCCCCAGGAAAGCAGGGCTCCATCATGATTAACAGCGACTTGGAAGGAAAACACTACCACTCCAAATGTGACACCCCTCTCGTTTTTTCTCCAGGTTTATATGCTGAGTGTGAGACCATATGGAACGTGGTATCCTTTGGATCAATGGGGTCAGCTGTCTTGGCTGTGTCCTCTCACAACTTCTTGCGTACACCCAGTCTCATTGCTAGTGGGGTGATGTGAGAAGCAGAAAAGGCCTTGATGCTGTGTGAGTGCTGCTCAGGAGGAGCTAAACCATCTCTCTCTTGTCAAATCCAAAACATAGCCCCGTGTGAGTTACTGTGAAGAAAATTAACTCTGTCCCAGCCAAGACCAATACAACCTATTATTAGAGGACTTAACATGAATTTTAAATTAGATGGAGCAGGTGGCTATGACGTCTGATAGCCTCCTCACAACCATTTACTTCATGCACATCAACCTTGTAAGATAGGAAATGCTATTTTCCTTGTTTAGCATACTAAGAACAGAAACACTGGTTAGAGTTCACTTTGACACGAGGTTTGTAGCTAGCTTTGGGCAAGTCACTAATGTTGTATTCTGCAAGGCACATTCAGAGGTGTTTTTGCTCACTTAGGGATCAGGGGCAGAGTGCTGACTTCACTGTGGGACTGTGCCCCAGGGATTCAAATTCATTTGGCTTGAGCTTGTTCTTTCTGAGTTAGCTTTTGATATGCAAACAAATCCTAGACTTTCGACCAATGTCATTCACCAATTCCCTGGCAAATCAAAACTTAATTCTAGGCCCCATCATTCTTCTCACTTATTACTGAAAAAAGTAACACTGAGTTTCTTATTTGAATAGTTCACAAATTAAGTGCAATGTAGTTTTTCCCCTTTCTAATAAGGCTAAGAGGAAAAGAGGGTATTACCTCAGTATTAGGTGTTAGGCTTTTAATTTTGCACTATGAAAAAATATCTCTGTGAGATATCCTTTTATAAAATCTGGAAGCTCTGATAGACCCTGAAAATTAACATCTGAATTCCAGTAAACTTCACTACTACTGTCAAGCAGTTTAAAAACATTGTTGATACAGAGGCTTATTAATTACTAGTATAGTCTTTATAATTGCCTAGTCTAGAAATTGATGAACAAAGTCATTCCAGAAAGCAATCAATTTGGAATCTAATTTGTTGGTGAAATGAACCATATAAACAAAATGCCACTTGCAGTTTGACTAAAATGAGATGTGCTTAACGAGCCTATCATCATCTGTAATATTCATCATGATGGGTCACAGTTACATAAAATGGCATAAATCTCAACCAATGCACGTAAAGCTGAAATATAAAATTGTAGTCTGAAAAGAATAAAGCATAAAACAGATGGCTGCCCCATGGAAACATCCTTAAATTTCACATCTTCTACTCATTGAGTTTTGGGCAGATCAACTGAAACTCTGTGTGTGTGTGGGGGAAACCAGGTGTCTCTTTCAGAGCGCATTTTACCTTATTATCCATATTGGAAGTTGAGAATAATTGGCAAGAAAGAGGTTCTAGATTTGAGGGGCCAAATATAAGCCCTTTTGGAGTAAAATGCTAAACAACTTTTCTATCTTTATTTTGAACCACTCGTGAGCCAACTTTTCGAGGCAAAGAATAGACTATTGCAGGCAGCATGGTGAAAGCTTGAGGACTCGCCAGAATGTGTTGGATTTTCTTTTTGTTTTTGAAATCAGTAGTGATGAATAAGAGTTATAAGCAAAGTTGTAAATAAAAGTTATGAGGTGGTTGGATGATAAAAAGACACTCAAGGGGCTAAAGAACTGACCTGCCTTAGATACTATGAAATCTAATTTCTATTTCTTCAATGCTTAGCTAACCAGACAGCATGTCTTCTCCCTTCTGACTCATAACCCTATTTTTCTTTGGAATATCTAAACAAAAATTTCTGCACTTACAATGTTAACATTTAATATCCGATAATTGGATATTTCCCAGAAATCCCTTTTTAGACAATTATTTATTAAAAGGTATCTGAAAGTCCAGGAATACTGGGGATTTTATTAAATACAAAATGCTTTCTTGTAAATAATGAGGGAGAAAAGTCCTGTATATAGAGAAAATTTTAAACTTTTTGTGGAGATCTAGAAAAGGGAAAAAAATTTAAAAAGATGGAAGGAAAGAGAAAAATATATTTGCTACATATTCATTGTCTTCTCTGACAGATATTTATATTTCCATGACTGTATAGCTATGGATGTGTCCTCACAGAAATGTATATTTGCGTTCTGTGTCTGTGTGTAGACGTATCTGCACACGTGTAGAAATATATACATACACATGTATGCATGTGCTGAAAGAGAAAGAGGTGTGAGCACTCTGCTGAAGCCCTTTGCTCTGTGGAAAGATACGGTCTTTTGGTGTACAAGCTATAAATAAAACATCTGCAATGTTGCTGAAACATTTTTTTCCTTTTTCTTATTATAGGATTGTGAAGCAAAGGAAAACATCTTAGCTAGGGGGCTGGATTGTGATCTTCCAGCAATATAAATTCGTTGGTTTCAGTTCAGTTGTTCCAGATGACAACAGCACGACAGAATCAATCCCCTAATCACTGAAGTGTTACCTGATGGTTTTTAAGATATGAAGAGTCTATTGATTTCTGCCGTCAGAGGACAGTGTTTTACAGCAGTGTGTTTATATAAGTGAGAGATATAGAATAGCAAATTAAAATCACTGCTGCAAAAATATATTTCTTTTTGCCCAGATAAATATTTTCCAAAGAGAAAATAAATATCAAAATATAGGGGAAAAGTTCTTTTGGCTGGAATTATTCTTTTCTCCTGTCTGCACTGTTGAAAAGACCTGTTTTTCAGGAACATGTGGGCCAGTATGTGGATTAACACAGGAAAGAAAGAGCAACCCCTGCCAAGTTAGCTCTGGCAGAAAGCTGCCACCATGCCTCTGGAACCTGGGCTAGCCAAACGGCCCCACAGGTATCTTATTCCACTTGGGGCTCCATGGGGTGAAGGCTTGAGTCTGTCCACTTAGGAGATGGATTTGATACAGCCCCCGGTGAATTTCCTAAGCCCAGGCAGCTGAGGTCAATTAGGACCTGTTCAATAGAGATAGTCCTTAGGTAACAAACTGTGTGGGGTGTGCAGCAGGGCATTTGTAGGTGACCCATTTACAAACCCCTGTGGTGTCCTGTCAGGAGAAAGCATTAGCTGTCTAACATGCGAGGGGCACTGCCAGCCTTCCATAGCCAGATTTATTTGAAGGAAGTAGCATGATTAGCTATTTAATTTGGAGGAAAGTTCTTGGGGAGACAGTTTGTAAATTGTTGAAACAATTAACTTTACATAGGAAAACTGAGCTTTGTAAATTTAATGAAATCAATGGGCAGCTATAACGATTTTTTTCAAAAATACTTTATTCTGAGTGAAAATAAATTTCTGAAAATCATTATGCCAACTTAATATTCCAATAAGAACTCCTCTGACATGTAACAGTGTTTGAAATCGACCTGTTTGACTCTTGGCTGCTTTATCATCTAGTGAAGTACTGGGAAAGGTATTTCTTTACTTTCCTTAGGGTGTCTGCCTCACATATTTTGAAATGGACTCAGAGACTAGGGTGAAATTTGTTTTCCACTGAAAAAAATAAGAAGAATGTAACACTCTGCCTAGTAGAATTGGAGCCAAAGCAAATTCTGCTTGAACAGCTTAGTTAATATTATCTTAGATAGGAAAGTTTAAAAGTGAATTGACAGAAATAATCTGTGTTTAAAACTGTCATTCCTCACTGTCACATCCCTAAAAACTGTGTGTTTTCTGCAGGTACAGCTCACTCCTCAGATGCAAATCCTCCGGGAAGCTGGCAGGCAGCTGAAGGCTCAGCTTTAAATGGTTTTAGCAGCATTGTGTCTCCTGTTGTGTTTATTGCACGGTGTAAGCAGCTCTGCATAGCTAAGACCAAAAATGCTAAATGAAAAAACTAAGAGCTGGAGACTTCTGTATTTTCTGGGTTTTCTTTCTGCCATTTCTCTGTTTTCTGCTGAAACTGAGAAGATTTTACAATGAGAGTATAGCAATAGAACAGTGGAGAAGAATTGTTCATTTTGTATTCCTCAAATGATTATACTAAGTGAAGACTAAAGAAAGTAATTTCCTGTCTTAAGAGCGGGAACTTGATTAGAGTTGTTGCTGTACCTAGCCTTTTTGACTTCTCCAATTTTTGAGTAAAAAATATGCTGAAATGATTTCTTGCATGGGCTAATTCGTAATGATAACAACTATGGGAATAAATAGTTCTGTTTAATTTATGCTGAGAGTGAAGGCATCAGTGGCAGATAGACAGATACCAGAAGTACACCATCACTCTGTTAGATACAATTACAGATTTTTCTAAAGTACACAAGAGCAATTTATGTGCATTAGTCCATCCTTTCCTAATTTAAGGTTTATGATCCTTGCAATATCATGATATATGAATCTCAAGGATTATGCATGTCCTTGGAAAAAATTTCTCACTAATCAATGAAGTGTAACAATTAATTATAATAAATAATGCAAGTAGAACTTATGAAAAATGGCTGGGTCAATGACTGAATAAAATGGACAAGGTTTCTACTCAGTTTATTTAACATGCAGAAATATAAGAACAAGGAATTTGCTATAAAGAATTATAGGTCCATCTGACATTAGAATGAGAAAAGGAAACTTATTGGCACAATGTCCACCCTTAGATATTGAAAAGGTGTGTTTGTTTCGGCTGGGGTAGAGTTAATTTTCTTCATAGTAGCTGCCACGAGGCCATGTTTTGGAATTGCACTGAAAACAGTGTTGATAATATAGCAATATTTTTGTGATGATGATGATGATGGGACTTCTCATATTAGAATTCATAATAGAATAAATAACTCTGTGCATCATCCATAATGGCAAGAAATCCAAACTTCCTCTTACAATTTGTGTTCTTTGCCAATTACCTCCTGTTTTTGCACGGAATATTTAAAAAGTCTGTCAATAAAAGTGCCTGGCCCGTATGAATGTGCTAAAAAGTCCCAGAGAGCTGCCAACATTACAATGTCAATAGTAGTGTGAACATGAAAGATAGCTCACACCATTATCTACACACTTTAATTAAAACAAAGCCTAAAGATGCCTGTCCAGAATTTCAGTCATTCTTGTGTATTAAACAATAACGCCTCCTATACCAGTGGCAACAGAAGATACACCTGATATATCACAGCTGGAGGAAGAATCCCTAGATGAAGTCTTTACTGAGACCAATGAAACACAGTTGGTAAGTGAAATAAGTGAAATAATATTTGCAATTATTTTTATTTTTCTGGTTGATCCCAAAATTAACTTTAGATTGTCTCCTTCCATATGGTAATAACAAGTTTCAAGTAAGTAAAGATCTGGATGGGAAGGGAGCACATATTTTCTAGATATCAAAGGGTGTTTTTCTAGCTTATTAGTAATCTTTCCAACCCATTAAGCCTTATGCCCCTTCACTTACATACTGTAACTAGAACAGAGATATTGTCATAGCCATCAGAAAGTTGAAATTTTGAGATGCTAAGTGTGCTTGAAAACACCTGTTGATTCATGGCAGTCATAGATGCCTTTTTTATTATTTTATTTATTTTCTAGTAGCTTTAAGCAGCCCTAACAAAGATTTAAATTCTCTTATCTCTTGCTTTTCATGAGGGAGCCATGAACCACATCACACCAAGGATAGGAAATTTAGAGGCAAAATCAACGAGTACAGTAATATAAAACTATTATGTCCCGTTCCTTCTCCAAGTGCTATGCTCTAAGGAGTTCACTGTGGAAACCTTTGCATTAAGACTAAATCTCATGCAAGACCTTGTATATTGCTAGTGTTAGATTGGGAAATTTATCTCCTTTGTAATGGAGAAGGTTTTTTGGCCTGTGCTACCCTGGAAAGAAGGCTTGTTCTGGAGACTTCTCTCATGCAGAAGTGCTGTGTGGCAGGTCAAGTTGTCACCTAGCATCTGGAATTGGCAGATTCTAATTCTGTTTTATCTATGGACATGAAAAATGGCTGAATCATGATTATTTCTCTTCTGCTTCCTGTGTCATTTGTTTAATGGATGTTATACTACTCCCTCTTTTGGTGCTGTGTATATTCATGGCAATTTATATTTTTATGGAATTTTGTTTTCTAGGTACGTAAAATCATCTGTATTATTTCACTGAGGAGCATAACTGACATGTTCCTAATCCATACAGATAGACATTAATTCTTTTAAAGCTGGCAGTATCATGTGTATGCATAAATATTTTAAGTTTGAAGAAAGTAAAACTTGGGAGTTCCATCTAAAGATATATATTGGCCTTCTGGGACTAGTATTCCAGGCTTCATCTACAAAATAGCAGTCTATTGATCTTGAGTCCTTCCTGAAATCTGATTTTTTCACTTGCCAAAGCAGAACCACTGTTCTGATTTATTTATAGACTCCCGGGAAGGCCACAAAAATATAAATGGGGAAAAAAAACAAACAAAAGAAAAGGAAGTAAAACCTTTCTACTTGCAAGTCACATTTAGTTAACTTTCCCACTTTCCTTCTTTTCAGATGCAAATCAGTGTCAGTATTTGTTTACTAAAAATATAAGCAACAAATCTCTGTGTTTTGAAACATTAATTTCAAGGTAAGGTTTCTGCATGCCTTCTGGAAATACAACACACATACATACTGTACTTCCTAAACTGAAAAATAAAAGACTGAATTTTCAGACTGTGTTTGAGAAAAAAGGTAGCTAAAAATGACCTGAGCTTAAAGTTGTTCCTATCTATACCTTTGGTGTAAAAAACCAAGAAATGTGGGAGCTTTCATCCTTGTGATGTACATGTCTTTCATTTCCTTGTGAGGAAATCTAGCTGTGTTGTCTTCAGTTCACAGCCAATCTATTCTTTACTTGTTGCCTAAGTGTATTCTGGATTAATGAAATGTTTGGGACTCGGATAAATTAATTCCTTTGAGGCCCTTTCAGCATTCAGTTGGTAAGTAGTGTGTTGTATTCATCAAAATACTTCATGCTTTGGGATCTATATTGAAAGGGTTTAAAAAGATCATTCAGCATTCGAAAGAATTCTCATTTTGCATATTCTGTATTTACATTTTGTGTATGCACAAATATATGGGTCTGAATCTGCACTCATTTTTATATATATACATATACATATATATGTACATGTAAGTTATTTGCTCAAAATCCTAAATTGAATCAGTAGCAAAGCCAAGAAAAGACCTAATGTTTCCTAATTTTAATGGCACTTCTCTCTTCAGTGAACTGCATATGATAACCTCTGACTTAGCTTCAATTTTTGTGATTAAACAGACAGCATTGAACAAGATTATTCAGTCTAAATTAGATCAGATTCCCTAACATTTCCTGTCATTAGATACTATTGCATAAATAGCCAGTTGCACTTTTACCCACAAAAATGATTCAAAGTGTACAGATATTAAACACTCATGAATGTTTCATAATGGAGAGAAAGGACGAGTCTTCTTTTAAAAAATTTAGTGTAGTAAAGAGGTGATTTTTAAACTATTCTCTTAATCATTCTTAATCAAATACATATCTGGCTTGATTTAATATTAAGCAAATTATAGATTCATTGTTTTAGCTCATAGATTCTGCTAGCTCTCTATTTGCTTTCAAAACATGTTCCAAGGTTTCTGAAGTGATTTGGCTGATATACCTTTACTGTTATTTTTAAATCTTCACCCCACTGCAACATCTAAAGCATGTAAGTGAATACATTTACCCTAATGGGCCCATTTAGCAGATAATAAGCTTGACATAATGTCCTTAAGTAGAAGATGTTCAGAATTGGTTATTCAACAACATGACCTCGTGAGACACAATTTAAAAGCAGCATTTTTACCCCAGTTGAACATACATTCATAATTTATCTTGATTTCACTACAAATGCTAATGCTATTTTTTAATAATCTGACACTGTAAAATTATTTAGTCTGAATTGCTCTGCATATGTATTAGAGCTAACTGTTAGGTTAGGTTGCTTGGAATGTCTAATAATCCCTATGGAAACAGTTTTATAAATATTAGTTTGAGAAAATAGATTTTATCATACAATCAGAGAATGTTTTGGGTTGGAAGGGATTTTAGAAAGCATATTCCAATCCCTCTGCCATGGGTAGAGACACCTTCCACTAGACCAGATTGCTCAAAGGCCCATCCAGCCTCGCCTTGTACACTTCCAGGGATGATGCATCCACAGCTTCCCTGGGTAACTTGTTCCAGTATCTCATCACCCTGACAAAAAAGGATTACTTACTAGTATTGAATCTAAACCTACCCTCTGTCAGTTTGAAGCTGTTACCCCATTTCCTACCACTGCATGTCCTTCAGGTTAAAGCCCTCTCTGCCAGCCTGGCAAGCCTGTGACTGAAGATGCTCTTTCTCTTACAGATGGATCCCATCAACCTCCAGAAGAACACACTTCTCAAACAGAGTCCCATGGTCTAATTATTCTAATTGAGAAAATAAGTAAAAGTTTTCCACAAAGTATTTTATGACTACATTGCCATAAGGATTGCTCTTCACTTACACGTAGGCAAAATTTTGGTTTTCCCAGTTTATTCTTTGAGTTTAATTTAGAGGTAGAAATTTCTCCCACTTCACTCACTGCCAATACAGAGCTTTCATTGAATAACTTGTCTATCCATATGTTAAATTGATTAGAAATCCATCATGACCTGTAGAAGGCTAGGAGTACTGTAATCAAAGCTTGTTAATTCAATATTTGTCTTAACATTCAGTTGAAATAATCATTTGCTCAAATTCTTTGCCTTTCTTAATAGGGATTTTGCTTTTAAAGAAACCTAGAAATTGTGTCCTTGTCCTAGGCATACAGTAATTGCAGGATGTGCAGAAGCTGTAAATTTGCTTATTCATAGCTAGTGTGAGAAATGATGGCAGAGTAGCTACACAGAAATTGAATAATTACCCAAAGGTCATGGGTGGGATTGTGCAGACTGTTTTGAAGACTACACCACTTTGTTATCATGATACCCATAATTGGAGATAACTTGTCATAACCTCTGGTAGCAAAGAAGAGAAAGTCACCAGGTTTCCTTTGTGCATATGTGAGTCTGTCGATATGCATCCAAATCTATCTAGTGGATCGTAACTATTTAGTGAGGAAAAAAAATAGTAATAGCTTTTAGTGTTTGCTGCTTCTTTTCATGGACAAAAGTGTAAAAAAAATGCAATAGATTATATCAGTTTCTTTTCATGTCAATTTAAAGCACAGGATAAATTCTCCCTTTAACAATGGTATTAAGAGCAATAGAAAAACAAGAAAATGAAGACTCAAGAACAGCATCTACCTAACAGAAAACGGATTTTTTTTTTTTGTAATATATGAGGAAGATGTAATACCAAGGAGTTTCCTGAAAAAATTGGTGGTGTTTGGAGGGTTAAAAAATCAGTACCAAAAATGAAGTGACCAGATTTTCAGAAGAATAATGAGGATGCATGCTAAGAATGGACTTGGTCTGTGGTGTAGGATTTACTTGGAGGTAGATGGAAAGGCTAATGTGGAGGGGTATAAGAAGATGAGTTATGACATGAGGAATGTAAGGATTTCTCTCATCACCTTCCCCAGTCAAGTCTCCATTTCCCTTCAGTTTCCCTTCAGTTTAATACTGAAATATTGAAATTGTTTTAATCTTCTATTTATATGATTTGTGTTCCTGTAGTATTTCCTAGTTCAAACCCTTTGCTGTTATTTTTTATTAGGGCTCAGTGGCTTTTTGTCCAGTTTTTTATTCCAGTTACTTTGAATTCTCTCTCTTCCTTTTTCCAAGTTTTCCATCAAAACCTTTCTGAGTAGGTTTGTTTCTCTGTTCTTTTTATTCACAATGTTCCTTAATTGTTCTTTTCTCTTCTTCAGCTTAGCTATGATTGTTCATTCCTCATCCACCCACTTCCTTGATTCACTTTTCTCCTCACGCAAACAATCGCCCGCGTACGTAGTTTTATTTCATTCACCATTCTGTCTCTTTCCTGTTTGACTCAGCCACCCATTAATTCAGGCCTTATTCTGCCCCACACTTGCAGTTACTTATTCACTCAATTTATGGAATCTAGTGGAAATTCAAAAAGAGTAAATATAAAAAGGAGGCATAAATAGGAAGAAGAAAGATGCAGGCTGTGAAAAGTGTGGAAGCGAACTGCTGAGAAAGTGGTGGTCAAAGAGCCAGAAAAGGAAACCTGGATTGAGAAATTCTCGGTGTGTCAGGAAAGCAGTTACTATTTGGGTGAGTGTGTTTGGGGAACAGATGGTGGAAAGGAGTGCTTTGGAGAACAGATAGATGGAGCAGAAAATTGCTGTTCTCAAGAAATTCAGTCTTCTCTTGGACAACCTTGATGTGTGAGCTCTGTGTGGCTAAGCAAGGTCAAAAGCCTTTATTTTAATGGTGTTTGAATTCTGGCTTTTACGTCCAAACATTTTAAATGGTCATTTTTAGCAAACTGCCACAAGACTGCCGTGGGTCACACCAAGAGAGTCACCATCCTGCTCATCATCCCATGTAGACCTCATTTATGAGCGTGTGTTCCCTTGGAGTGGAACAGAAACTAACATTATTCTACATCACAGCAGTTAATGATGATTTACAAATCTTTCTGCAATTTGAACTCATAATCTATAATCACCATCACTTACTGTGTCACAAAAGAGTCTTCACAGTGAAGCTGGCTTGGAAATTTGCATCTTGCATGATAGCAAATTATATGTAACAGCCAAATATACATAAACTTAAGACAATTCTCATGGAGAAAGACTTTCAGTTAGTGAACATTAAATAAATAAATATTACATATATCCTTCAAATGTATAGAATGAACAGTCAAGAAAGATAAAATTATCTTTATAGGTAACATGCTGTGCAAAATTTCACTGGGCTGAATAGCATTAGCATGAATAGGCAATGTTTAAATTTTGTCAAACAATCCTGAAGTTGCTACAGAATAAATTTCTTTTTAATGTGTCTTTGCAAAAGCTGTGCGTACTCACATTCAGCATTAATTTGTCGAACGACTCTTGTAGAGAAACCCATGACCACAAGATGGCAGGATTCCCATTCAAACCTGACTGCAGAACTGCACTCGGAACTGAAACAGCTTAACATGAACTTTGCTTATTTCTGTAGCTATAACATGGCACTCCTGCTCTAAATTTCCCTTTAATTTTGCAAAACACAGGAACTAATGAGAAGGCCATTTTTCTGTACCATTTTTGAGCCATGTTACTCTCCCTCATGGGTTATACTGCCATTTTTCTAACACGTGTATTACCCTACTGGAAATGATATTTTAAAAAATAAACATGGTTCTTCAAAATAAATGGTATCAGTCCATGTTGTTTTAGTAGACTGAGAAATATGGAGAAGACATATAAATTTCCTGAAAATCGCACAAAATATTAATCTAAATATTTCCCATGGATGCTGTGCTGCAGGCAGTTTGATGAGTAGGTAAGAACTTCCATTTTCATGCGCAGATGGAGCTTTTCTTCTGTCCACTGGAGAATCCAAGATACTTTTGTTTGTCACTTTTCAAAACATCTCTTTTAAATCATAGTCCATCAAGGTGGGCTCTTTAAGAAGGCTTGGTGTTGGCTGATCTCTCCACCCAAGGAAAAAAATATGACAACTCTATAGTTTTTTGGGATGAGAATTGTAGTATTGTGTCTTTCTGTTGTGACTTGCATCCATGTTTCTTACAAATATGCAGAAATCTCAATTTTCATTTAAAATAAATTTTTCTAGGCCTGAGAACTATGGTGGGAAACACTTGGAAAATAGAGTGATAAATGACCTAAGGCAAAAATAAAAAATATTCACATCTTTTTGATTTAAAGATATATTTATTCTAAAGTCAGTCAATTTTTTTTATGGCCTAACTAAAAAGCATTTACCACAGAGTTTCATAGACATCAATAAATTTTGCCAATAATATCCAGAGAATTTAGGCCAAAACTGAGGGTTTTTAAAACATTTCCAAGTACATTTTTAGAACAAACAGAAATTTTTCTGCCTTATGTTTAAAAACAACCACTTCTTACTTCAAAAACAACAAAAATGCTAATGCACGGATTATAGGTGGGAAGAAAAATCATTTTTTCATATTGATACAGGTATATTCCTCTTGAAAGGAGAAAATTCACTCAATTACACAATAAACAATACAGAGAAAATTACTTTGAAAATCCATTGTGTGGAGACATCTAAAATAATGAACTTTAAGAATTTACACTAAATTTTTAACTTATGAAATGAAAATGTTGACATAATTTTTTCTTTCTTTATTGTTTAGATGGTGGACGTCTATGTTACCATATGTAATAAGTGTAATAATAATAAGAATGCTAATTTCTTTGAACAGTGAGTGACTGTCTTTAGTATCATCCATACCATGTAAAGCACAACTCTAATCTGAGATATTCCAAGCTGATATCTTGATACATTGTTTTACTGTGAGTGCATGGTTATTGCATAATACCAATGCATTTTAATAACTTACAGTGAAAGAGAGTTAAACGCCAGGTTGATTAGGATAAATGTCACACCAATACATTTATAAAGACAAATCCCCCAGTGCAAATATTTCAAGCTGAATATAATGAATAAAATTAATATAATGTCCTTTGATGCACTATAGACTAACTCCGCCAGGTTAATATTTTTAATACAATTGTTGGATGTTAGGAAGGTGGCAATATCTGCTTTGGGCTTTTCCTTTTCCAGGTAATTTTATTTTATGCTTCACACGTGCAAAACTTGATCCATTTGGAAAGATGCATAAAGCAACTTAGAAACAAGCTGTGCTTTAACACCACCTTCACGGTTCTGATCAGTCATTGGAAGAAGAAGCCGAGCCAAATGATACTAAAATTTTGGCTCATATTTTGAGCCAGGCAGTGATACTGGACTCAGATTCTCAGTAAACAAGTGTTGTAATTTTGTCCTTTACTTCTTCCTATGAAAATGGTGTTTCCATTTACTCTTTGGTACCGAGTGCCAAGGAGCAAAACGCACAGCTGAGTTCCCTTGTAGCCACTGCTGAGTAATCTTTGTACTCACACTGTAAAATCATCGTTAGTTTCCATTGCTTTCAGTGGCAGTGTTAGTTCCTGTATAGACGCCAGTGTTTACCATAGTAGTATCTAAGATACTGTTTTTTTCATAGTTCTAAGAAGGCAAAATAAGTTATTTTTCCCAGACAGGTCTCATAAAAACTCCCTCAGTGTCTGGATGCAATCAGAACAACAAACTCATTGGACTGTGACTGATTAATTCATCTTCATAATTTTTCATGGTTTTTAAAAACTGTATTGCTGGAATATTTACCATAGGCTGTTATAGACATGTCAGTAACTGACACGTGTGTTAAGAATCCTCATTAAACTAGGAACTGAACTGCAACAGTTAAGAAAATAGTTTGGCTTAATATCTGTTATGGAATATGGTTTTCTGTCATGTAGGCCTATTTCTTTCGCTCACAGAAATATGAAACTGCATTCATAAACCGTCATAGAAATTAATGTGTATCTATGTATGTGCTTATGTATGTGTACAGGCTGCTTTTGAATTGTAATTTTCTTCAGAGTACTTCTCAGGATTTCCAATTACATCAGAATCAGTAAAGAATAGGAAAGTGACTGTTAGAGGTACACAAATATCTTTATCATCTTTTACATGATGAGATTTTAAATTAGCATCTCTCTTTTTCTGCATGCTGATGTGAGTTGTTCCTCAAGGAACTAGGTAATTCCTAAGGAAAGTAATGCTATGGACAACTGCTGTAAAAGAATATTAATTCTTGATTCAGGTATCTGCTAAAGAAATTTGTGCTTTATTTAACTCGACATGTGAAAATCAAAAGTTTATGAGACTGAGTGTAGTTAATTCTTGTTAATCTTGTTTATTTACTATTATTCTCTCAATGGAAGAAATGTTTGCATAATGTCTTCTTTCTGGGAACAGCAAAAATTCCAGGAACACTTGTAAGATGAATCTTAAATTCAACTTCATTATTTAATACACTATTTCCAAAAGCTGGTCTGGAGGAATACCTGGAGTTTGCATATGATATCTAAGATGAATTATGATTCTCTGCAATGGCTGTTACTGTTTTTCAACCAAATTATGCAAGGATAAGAGAAAGATTTTGCTAATTAACTGGCAATAAGTGTGGAGTTATCTGTATTGCCTCTTTCAAAATGCAGGGAAAAAGTACAGGCAGATCAGGGACAAAAGCTTTAGTGTATAAGAGAAGCCATTCCAGATCAGACTAACAGCTTGCTTATGCTATTATTCCATCTGACAATGGCCGTTACCAGATGCTTTAGAGGAAAGTGCAGGAAACCCTGCAGTGAGCACTTATGAAATACTCTGCCCGTAGAGGAAATTTCTTGTTAATCTCTGTCAGTGATGATTGGTTTATATCCTAGAGCATGGTGGCTTGAAGGTTAAGTATAAAATAACTGTAGGACTAGTACGACTTGTACTACTGTAAAAGAGGCTGTGTTTCCTTGAGATACTTCAGTTTTATAATGTGATAACAGGCACTGGCCAAATGACGTTAAGCAACTTCCTTAGAATGTTTCGGCATTCATTGTAGAGATCGGATAATGAAGGAGATCTGGGATAAACACAAGGCATTACATCTGTGTGATTTACAAAGAATTCATGAAAACAAGCGTGTCTCTCTTTTTATTACTTTTTTTTTAATCTTGCATACATTTAGTGATAATACGGAAAATCTCACCTAATTTTGGTAGAATAGTCATAAATATTTAAATACTAGATTTTGCATTAATAATGTTTTTGGTTCTCTGGTCACATTGCTGACTTCTGTGAAATTATTCTTTTCCTTCTAGTCTACAGGCAAAGACTGAATTTTCTCATTTTAAAAGAAGAGAGAAAAGAAAAAAATTTCAAGCTTTCTTTTCATATCATGAAGGGACAAAAAAAGCGTACATCCAAACATCGCCTTCTCCTGCCCCTCTCCTTTTCTGTGACTTGGTGGTGGAAAAAAAAGGGTAAGCCTCTAAATAATTTTGGCTGTCTACTCTACCTAGGGTCACGAGATCTCTTGCAGTGCTGAATGAGGATGCTACGGTGCTCAGCTCTCCATACCTATAATCTGCTGGCTGGAAGTAGCCATTCCCACATTGCCATTCCCATTCTCTGCTGGACAAAGGAGTCTGAGAGCTTTGCCGTATCCACTTCAGGCCAAGTCACTTCTTTTTTCAGAGTGCCTTCATCAGCTGTTTATTACTACAGTGACTCCTTATGAGGTTCTCATATGATCCGTTATGCCCAGAAGCTGCAGAACTGGCAGGCTCTTGAGAACAGACAGGAGGAAACTCTTAGGGTTGCTCATAACTTCGGTTGTCACTGTTCTTTGCTAGATGAACATCTGTCTGCAGCCTACAAATGAGCTCTGTATAATCACTCTGCTAAGAACACAGCTATTTTTATGCTTGTGTTTTTGTGCACTGCTCATGACCTTTTCATCTCCTTGCTAGCCTGGCTATCTTAATGTTGCTGGATATCTTCAACTTGACCCACTTTTGTGTAGTTCAGGTTTCGCATAGCTTCAAATTTAGAATTGTGGAGACCTTTTTTTTCTCTGCTTTATAATACTTCATATCTCATTTATATGTCTGAAAGGATTGTGGAAGAAGGTACAAGTTAGATAAGGCTCATTTGGATTATTCGTTCTTTTTCCTTCCACTTAGTATCAAAGTCTTGAAATTATGAGAGAACACGTATGCGTCTTTGGACCACAATGCCCCAAGCCAAGAATTGATGTAGAAAATGTTTAATTTCAAGAATGGATAGAAAAAAATTCTATGAAGAAGAAGGAGTTCAAGAGTGTAAATAAACACCAGTGAATTGCAGAAAATCTTACCAACTGAAAGCAACTTAAAAAGGAAGTAGAAATAGTTTTCATTTCAGCATGGACAACAGAGCAGGGCTGAAATGTTCTCTTTGCTATGTAACCAAAGTCATCAAGTCAATGTGCAATAGTATAGACTGAATTTCCTCAAATCATTCACCTGAGAACAAACAAAGTAAGCGATCTGCTTTTGTTTCTAATCAGTACCACAGTGCTTCTTGTGATAGCAGCTTCTTTCAGATATCCCACATTTATGAGCTCTGGGTGTTACTCAAGCAAGGCATTTTATAACATCCTTCTGGGAAGAAATAGCCTCAAAGCATCTGGATATAAATACCTATATTAAGCATGTGACTGAATATAAAAGTATTAATTCTAACATCAATTGTAAGGCTAATGACTGAGTCACATCCTCCGTAAGTGCCAATGGTGTAGTTCTACAATGTGGATTATTCCTGCATCAACTGATTATTGGCCCACATTGCGTAATGCTACTCTGATATAAGATAACTTTGGTCTAACATCTGGGAAAAACCTTAGAAATCACACTCTTTCATAATGTTTGTTGCTAAACAAGTACTGGTAAAATGTCTAGAAATTCATATCAAAAGTGTTTTTTTGTGAAATGTGGAAATTTCATTAACTGTAACCTCTCTTAGGAAACCTGTGTAAGCCTAACAATACCAGGTGACATGAACTGTTTTCTTAAAGGCCAGACGTAGAGCTATATGGCTTTTTTCTTTAATGCCAAAATGATAATTCATTGTGCTCAAGAGAGACATGCCTAATAAGGTCCCGATAATTCTCAACTGTTTACTGTCAGCTCAGAAAGCACGTGAACACAGTATTCATGGAAGTTCTTCAGGAGCTGGGGGCCGATCCCTCAGAGCAGCTGTATTAGTTTAAACTCAAATTTTCCAGCTGAAGTTCCTGGACTGATCCAAACTACTTTGTTGTAAAGCAGAATCAGTGCCTAGAGATGCACTTAGAAACAGATTGCAGAAAAACGTGGGTTACAGAGTGCATGGGCAATGACCCATATTTTGTACAGAATGTTAGATAAAGCTGTCTCGAGACAGCCATGAATGATAAGGGTGTTCCCTGTGAATCAGGATAGATATTTAATTTGGGTAGGAGAGGGCTTCACTGAGTGTCTCTAGCAAAAATACGTTTGCTGAGTAATTACTGCTCTTATTTTAGTAAGTTTACTTCTTATCAAGTCATCTCGAAGATCAAAGGCAAGCTCTTTGTGAAACAAGGTGATGAGCATAAATATAGGAACAAATGCAAAGAAATAAGTAGACCAGTATTCTGGCAGTGGCCCATAAAGCTTTGAGAGAGAATAATGGAACAGGCCAAGCAGAAAGTAAAATTTTCCTGCTATTGTTTCTGACTTATGTCAAACCATAATTCAAAGACTTTGTGAGTAGGAAACTTTTTTTTTTAATGTGTGTTATAGAATAGCCTTGGATGAATTTTTCTTCCATAAGATTTTTCTAATTACTTCTTAGCCCACTTCAGCTTTTGACATCTCCAACATCCTGTAACTATGAGCTGTACAGTTTAATTATGTGCTTTGTGAAAAGTGTTTCCTTTTGTTTGCTTTAAGCCTGACACTTGATAACTAAGTCACCTAAGTTCCTTCATGATGGGAACCAGAGAACAGTTCTCTGTATACTTTATTCAAGTCAATATTTTATGAGTATCCATCATATTAATCTCATGGGTGTTTCATTTCTACCTAGTATTTTTCATCTCTCCACTTTAAATAACAGCTTTTTATCCTCCTAGGTACACTTTTCTGTACCTTTTTTAGTTCTCCAGAGTCCATTTTCAGATGTGGGGAAGAAGGAATAAATTCAGTATTCAGCAACACTTGTCTTGGATTCCTTATCCAACTATGTCTACCATTCTGCTGCTTTCATGATCTCTCATGAGTATTGAGCTGAAGCTTGTATAGATGTGTTAAAGACTCCCAAAACTCCGTTTTGAGTCAACATGGCTAATTTAGACTCATAACAATAATAGCTGATTTGTATTAGTGAATGTTGATATTCCTTGGGTATTTTCCAAGTCCAAACACTCCTTATGATAAACTTCTGTAGCTTGTTGCAGCTGGCTTTTGTTTTGATAATGCTAAATAATTTAGCATTGTCAGCAAAATTGGTCATCTTTTCATCAGTATCTTCAGCGTCTGCTATAAACTCTGAATAAAACAGATATCCATATGCTTGCTGGTGTTTTCTAGAAAACTTCCTTCTCAGAAGAATTTTTTTTAAACTTGATATTCTTTATGTCCTTATGTCCCTTAAGAAATCAAGTATCTTACAAAATATCTTTCCTATTATTCCAAGTACCTTACGGTCTATAAGAACGCTTGTTGAGGAATTCTGTTAAAATCTTTTTGAAAATTCAAGTAAATTATGTCAGCCACATCTGCCATGCTATTATGCTTTTCAATTTTTCAAGAGCTCCAGTAAATTTGTGAGACGCAATAATACACTACAAAAGCTGAGTTAATTCTTCTCATTCTATCATATTCATTTGTTGGTCTACCATTTTTTTTACATTTCATTTCCTTTTTTTCTTTTTAAGAGGTCAGATTAACTCATGCATATCTTCTTCTACTCAAACTTCTGTCAGTAGAACTGGCTACTTTTTTAACCATTAGTTCTCTCAGCACTAAGATCACTTTCAGTAGTATTAACCATCCGACAATTTCATATTTGATTTTTTTTAGCTCATAGATGAATATCATGTTGTTACCATTCATTTTATTGATTTGTTCTAAGATTTTTTTCACTGAGAGTCCAATTGCAAATAATTTCTATAATTTTCCATCTGCAAAAAAGTTTTCCCTATGGAAACCAGTCTTACCCCATCTATAGAGAACATCAATACAAATAATTAATTTAACCATTCAGATTTGGCCTTATCTTCTTTTACAGCTCCTCAATCACCTGTTGGTCCTATAGAGTCTTTGTCAGGCTGCCTGCTTTTCATGCTGAAAGGATTTTATTATCAGTTTTGATATACTCATAAAGAGTTCCTTAAATATTTCTTAGATGTTTTTATGATTTTATATTTTACTTTCTGGACTTACATTCTTTTCTACTTCCCAAACTTTCACAAAAATTTAAATTCCTGAAAATTTCCTTTATACTAGCAACAATTTCATAGAATGACTTCTAAAACTTATTCCATAATTGCTGGTTTTTTGGTTTGTCTTGTTTTAGTTTTTTTTTTAATTGGTGTCTTCTGTTGTTTGTATGAACAAGTTATTTGTTTAATTTCACTTTCTTGTGACAAAAAGGCAAGAAACACATTCTTTTGTGTCATAGTGAATCTTATTAAGAATATAATAAATATATAGTTCTACCAACAGCCCTTTACATCAATATCAGTGTGTTTGAACTTAAGTTTTATTTTGCATCTGCTGGAACTACACAGTGTTATTTCTGCATTTTCTCCAAATCTTTAGAGGAATAAAATTAAGATCTGAGGTATGATACCAGAACCGTTGATTTAGAGATACAATCCAATTTTATAATAATTGTCGTAATCTTACCAAAAGCTAGATTTATTTTTATAGGAAATGTGCTTCTAAGTATTTATAATTAACCAGGTGCCAAGTGAATGTTTGCCATTTTAGGGTGCCATTTTAGACCAATGAAGTAAAATCAAGCATATTATTTAAATGGTTTGGAGACCTATTTCTGTCCTCTACTCTGTTTCCTTGTCCTGTAGGACATCTATAAGAAAGATTAGTACTGACATAAGTTAGTCAACACAGTACACAGAGAAACTAAATATTCTGATGTAATATGGCAAACCCCAGCGTATTCCAGTATACCTAGGACCTCAAGGAGCAAACCATGTGTTTTCTGTTGAGTAGCTATGTGTTTGCGAAATCTTTTTCCCAGTTTTGACAAAGACAGAATTGATTTTTTTTCCCCACAATTATTTGCTTAATTTGCTAGGAATCATGCAGATACTATTTGTAACTGACTCTCCTTCTTATGCTGATTTTGTTTCTCTCCTGGAGAAAAACATTTTAAAGAGTTCAGGATTTTGACATAAAGTTTTCTGCTTGCTAAGATATCAGGTCTTATTCATGAAATCTCTGGTAACATGGAATAGAGAGGAGTTTGCCACTGCCATAGTGATGAATATCTTCAAATGTTCTGCTTCATTTACTATTCATTATTTAAATGAAGTCATATTTACATAAATGGAGGTGTTTTTGCACTAATGCTCAAACTATTTCTCAATACCATCGCAGCCACTTCACCCACTCACAGATAATCATTCTCCAATAGTCATTACTAACTGCAGATCCTTTTCTAATTACATTATTGGAGACTTCCCACAGACCAAGTCTGGCACATCTGGATAACCTCCCACCTCTTGGAGATGAAGAAAACCCCACTTTTTGGTATTGAAATTGCCATTCAATTTCACAGAAATCTGTGATGATTTAAGTGTCCAGCATTGCCCAGGGGAATGAGGGCACTGCCCCAAGATGTGTGCAAACCTTGCTATTACTATGAGCTAGGACAAAGGAAATTATTCATGTTGCATTTTAGTAGCATAACTTAGAAAAATAGCAGAATTTGTTTGATAAAACATAGTTCACTGGAATTTAAATGGACAGCTATTTTCTATCTGCAGAACTAAATCCAATTTGAGATGTGGAGAATTTATCTGTGCACCCAAATCTAGGACGTGAACATACAGCTAGGTGCTTAAGCTCCAGAGTGCTGTCTACTTGCTGCAAAACTCTCTTCCATCTTTACTAGCCCCCTGCTTTCCTACATACAATGCACTGAAAGCCAGGGTAGCTTTGAAGAACAATAGGTTGGACTGTTTGCAAACAGCAGGCACAAGGCAATTAAAAAAGGGAGGTGCCAGTGCCATTTGTTCTCAGGGTGCCCACCCAAGGCCAGTGCATTAACCAATATTTCTTGAGAGAGTTGTTTTTCGGTCATAAATGGAAGTAGTAAATAATCAGTGGTAAGATAATATGACTATTGTATATCAGTCTTTTACTTAATGAATTGAGAATAAGATCTAATGGATTCTTGCAAAGATTGACACCTTAGATATTGTATTTACAAAAAGCATTTTTTAAATACAGAAGACGTTTATTGCTGCTGAAATCTTAGGAATATATAAACTTCTGTAAATGGTATTTTTTCAAATATAGTGTTTTTTAATTCACATTTTTAGTAAATCGTATGATAGGAGCTTTGATTCAATACTATAGAATGTGGTTGTAGTTTTGCCAAAAATGCCACAAGTAATTTTTCTTTAGAATACTGACTATTTATTATGTGTTGGAAACATAACCTTTCCTTTTCTTTCATGTAGAGTTAAAGCAACAAGTCACTATAGAAGACAAGCTAATTTTAAACTTTGGGGACCCCCACTCACCTTTCCAAATATGGTTATTCTAAAAATTTTGGTTTTGATATCTGATTATGCAGTAGCATTGCACAGACATGATTTTTGTGTTTCTGGTGTGTATAAGTAACTTTCAATGCTCAATAGAGCATTAAAAATACAATTTTTAATGGTGACTCTTTTCTTTCAGGGTTTTCTGTTTTAAACTTTTAATGTCTGTTAACTGATCATATCTTAATATTTGTTTAATTTTGGTGGTGTTGGTGGATTTACTATCTCTGAGAAGCAAATGTGACATAAAGATATTATATACTAGCATAAGACATTTACTAGTGTTACTGTCTATTGATATTTTCCATGATTGTTAGATTAAATTTGAAAAATAAAGCTCTTTGCAAGCAGGACAAGACCTAAACAGCTGTGACTGTGTTAAGTGTTTCTAAAAATGATCACTGTGCAGAGTGTGGTTATTTCTTTTGTGTTTATACTTGTGTTAGGCCTATAAAACCCAGTATGCCAAACTTGTCATGAAATTATTTGGAACTCAAGGGGCTGTGTGGCTCAGGGTTATGTGTTATAGAAATGAGAATTTTATTAACATTGGAAGATGGCCACACTGCTTCAGAAAGCTGTATTATCCTTCTTGATTTGGAATGACTTAAAATATTTTGCCAGCATTCCACTACAAATTGTTCAGAATGGCATGCAACCACTGCAAGCGTGGGCATCAGCAGAAGAGTATCTGGCTCCAAAGATTATGGTCTTGGATGTCTGTGCATTTTCTTGCTGCTCTAGGACTTGTGACAATGTTGATTAGAGTGAAGATAATATTGCAAAGAGGTGAAATTCACTTAAGGTTTTTCCAGGTTTTTTTGTGTATAAATACTTATGCATGATTATTAAAAATAGTGGGTGCACCCTGTGGTATTTTATCTATCCATGTGTCACATAAGATACTAGGAGCTCCAGAGTGCTAAAAATTAATTTAGCCTAGTAACTTTTACTATAATTGCTACAGGCATGCTTACAACAGACAACATACAAAGCTTAAAATAATATTTACTATAAACTGATACAAAAAAAAGACAAGAAATGCATCATATTTTCACAGAAATGGGCAATTCCATGACATTGCCAAGTCCATGGCAATGAAGAAGTCAGAAGATACTTCTCTCATGTAGATTGATTTGAGAAATTTTAGTAAATACCAATGAAATTCCTGATCCAGAAGAGTCTTTTTATGCAGTCTTACTTGTTTCTAAGCACACAAAATATTTAAATATTTTTCTGACTTACCACTATCGAGAGGTTTTATTTAGGAGGATTTCTACAGTTTTGTGCAAAGACATGTAAGTGCAATGCTAATTGCATGATCTCCTGCTTAGGAGTCTGTTCAGCTGTGCTCCTCTTCTGGCTTTCCTGCTCAGGTCTCATCCTAAACCAGGACAGGGATATGGCTGAGTGTGCACCTTGCCTGGAAGTTTAGTAACAATCTTGGATCCTGTAGGATTGTCATGCTCTAATTTTCTACATTATTGATCACTTTTATTTTAAAATATATTCTAAAGAGCAGCTGTAAATTACATTTCTATTTAAGTATGGCTCAGAATTGCTTCAGGTTAAAGTGGTTAAATGTTCCATCAAGATACAGGCAAACAATGCTGACAGAACTAACAAAAAACAGTTCCAAACCTAAGCTGGAACCTTCTCCCAGGCTAGGAATTAAACACAGCTCAAGTCGGGTCTCATCCACAATGGCTAGTTAGACATTGTAATACTCATTTTCTCCTGAAGACGCCTCTTGTAACATGTTTTTATATATGTATATTTGGCCTGCAGTATCGGTCAGAAAGCAACTGCTTCTGGCAGTTATTTCATTTCTAATGTGCAATAACCCAGCAGAAGCAATTCAGTGAATCACAGAAGTAGCTTCAGGGAACCCATAGGCCATAGAACTAATTTCAGCCTGTGAGTAAATAAAAGATGTAAAAGTACAGTTCCTACTTTCTCAGTGGAATCAGACTGGCAAGGTCAATAGACAGAGATAAGTGAACTGTACACGTTTAAAATATTGGTACTTATATACCACATAGAGAATAAATATACAAATCCTTCCCACCCTGTCAGTATAATGAGAATTATGTTATTTACAAAATAGTGGTACAATACTTCAGGGAAAACCAACATTATTTGTTTTTGTTTTAACATGCAAATAGTTTTCAGGATTCAAATGAACTATGTTTGGAATATATTCTGGTAAAGGCCATAGAGATTTCTTTTTGTTTTCTGATTCAGCTTGAGAAAAATATCAGGATTTCTGGTAAAGTTGCCAGTATGAAAGTCAGAAATAAAATATTCTACTCATTTTCCTATTTTTACCATGTCTCAGTGGTAGGTGATATACAAAAATAGTTGACAAGTTTAGGAACAAATGGGAAAAAAAATAATAAGCCCAAGAAATTAAATGGAAAACTCAGTTTTGTGGAGTTCTGATGCCAGTGGCTGTCTGAGTGATGAGAGTTAGCTGGCATATGTGGTATTATTTTCTTTGATGGCCATTTTCCAGGTATATGGGAGTAGAATATCTTTCTTTATTGCTAACCTAAGAATTTCAACATTCCTAGGATGTAGTTTGTAACAGTGTATCTAATATATCACAGCTGGAGCCACAAGGTTTGCAGTTGGGCTGGATTTTGTATTGGTTTATCAATTTATTCCATTCCTACATTAATGAGTTTATTCTCCTTAGTGAGAGAACAATTCTTTCATCTTCTTCACTGCTCCCAAACAAAGATAAAACCTTTCTGCACAGCAAAAAACCACACAAAAGACATCCAGAAAAATTATCTCATACAACCCCTGCATATTTACTGGTAGTGATTTCTGTTAATAATTTATCTAGGAAATGAACAGGCACAAGCTACTGTCTCCTTCCCAGCCCACCTGTCTTGCTGTCTGGGTAGACACTGAAACCTGTGCAAAGTCAACAATGAAATCAAGAAATTAGATTGTAATAAATTACAACCTCTACACTTGACCTATATTGCCTTAATGCTTGATAAAGTCATTTAATTGCATTTCTCTGATGAAATCTTGTGGCAAGACAACTGATTAGCATTGACTATTTTGGAAATCAATCCTTAGAGCTTATGAGACACCTTTTGATGGAATTGGAATTAAAATCTATGTCATTACAGTGCCTATCACATAGAGAACACCTCTTACTGTCCAGACTTTTACATATGTTACACACTTTGTCTCATCATCAGTTGACTTAATTAATATTTTCCTCCTGCTTCACTGGATAAAGATTCTCTGCAGCTTAGTAAGAGAGGAGCTGTTGTCTGTATACTGTCTGTCTAATTTGCTGCAGAAATGGGTAGATTTGCCGTGACTGAAGAAGAAATCTTCTGGAACAGAAAGGAAACTTTCACAGTTGAAGAAAATGAATATGCTGCTCTGAAAAAAACTAACTCTAACTATCTCTGAAATTTTGCAATGGCAAGTGAGCCAATTAATCCATATTAATTTTCTTTTTCTTGAACACATCATATTTGTTTTGAAAACATTTAAATCTTGTACTCTTAACTATAGCTAAATCCAAGAAACTTCTACCTAAAAAATATATAATGCTATCTAAGCTTCAGTACTGTGAGAAAAACAGACATAAGTATACTAGAACAGGCATTTGGTGTAATGGAGGCTTTTACCTTACATTTTCTCATTTCCCTATTTGTTAATTGGACAGTATAATCCTCTTTTCTCACAGGACTCTGCAACAATACATTAATTAAGGTTTGGAAAGTATTCAGATTCTAGAGTACTGAGACCCTGACTGAAGAGCCCCTGAGAAAATGAGTGATTGGGCTCACAAGGAGGTTTTGAATACTGTCCAATAAATAAGGCCCATAGATACATATTCAAAAGCGCAGAGAAAGTATTGAAAAACTGCATGTCAAATAACCATTGTCTCCCTCTCCTTCTGAGCAAAATTACAGTGTGTGATTTCAATCCGTATACAACACCGTGGATTTGTAGCTTCCAAACTGGCATCTGTATGGATGAGTTTATGTGACAATGTAAACTCACAACAGTTGGATTACTGGTTTAAAGAATATTTTGAAAACAAGCAAACAAAGAAGCAGAAACTTTAACTGAACTTTTAGGGCTAGAAAGGCAGAAACCAACTGAAAGAGTTTCAGTATCAAACTGTGGATAAAAAATACCCACAAAACAAACAAACACAAACTGAATTTCTATGGGTCCTAGATTTCTATGGTTATATGACAACGATTACTTTCTGCTTTTTTTTTGTTTGGTTTTGTTTTGATTTTTTTTTTGTTTTGTTTTCTTTTGTATCTGTGTGGAAGACCATCAGAAATAAAAAAGGAAACGGATTCTTTTGGCTTCCCACAAATTAAGCTGTTAGACAGTTACTTAAGTTTAAATGTGAGTGATTTGGAAGGCTTAATCAGAACCACATGCATATTTAAGGTTAAAGATATTTTTTTGTGGTTCAGTATTGCCTTGTAGATGACATCCAGGAAAACCCATATGCTCAGACAATGAATGATTTAAACTAATAAGATATTCCGCAAAGAAGTATGAGTTTCCTTCTATGGCTTTTATGGAGGAAAAGAGCCTATTACAGTGTTTGTAAGAGCTGCACTGCACCAGTGGACTAAAGCAGTTCCCAAACAGAATTAGTTTGCTCATGCAATGCCATAAGCTTCTTCTCAGTTTCCATTGCAGCCCAGGGAAAAGTCACTTGAATTTCACACAGAAGTAGGATTGCTTTACGTCTGTCTATATAGATGTAAAGCAATAGACACAAATATACAAGACATTGTAGTAATTCATTTATTCATTAAGTTCAATATGTGATCCAGAAGTAATCAGATATATGCTGTGAGGTGATATTACTATTTTTCAGCATATTAACTATGTTATTTTTTTAAAATACTGGACTTGATTCTTTTGTTATGGATTTTGATAGAAAAGCTCCCAAATATTAAGATTACAAAGCGTCAAATAGGACACATCAAATGCAGTTACGGTGTATGTTGTTCAACTGTATCTAATTCAATCCTCAACTGAATACTATGGGGAGTGATAGGAGCTCTATTATTATTGATCATTTACAATTATTTGAGAAATGATAGGATATGTGTTTTGTGAGGAAGGCAGTTGCCTGATAGTAGTCATTTGAGTAATTCAGTAAACCTAACCTTTTAGTTTGAATAAGTCACATGTGAAATCAAAGCTTTTAAGATGATCCCGAGCCTTATTTTTTATTTGCCTACAGTATGCACTGGACAGAAAAGACACACAACATTGTTATAATTGAAAGAGAAAATTAACAGTGCTTTGTTCAACTATTCCTGAACTCTTAAGATGGAATGAGGGTGTCAGTACCTTTATTGGAATTACGGGATGGATTTTCAATGCAGCATAGTTAAACAAGAAAGCATATATTGTAGCATATATCATTGTAGATAGAGACATACCCAAAGTCCTGCAGAGCTTCCCCAAGATGATGAGATCAAAAAAAAAGAAGGGATTGTCCTCTGCCCTTAAGCATAAATGGAGTGAAGATGTCAGCTTACATTATGCCTTTGCTATGACTCCAGATACAGAACAACAGCACTGTGGCTAGGTTTTCAGTCTCTGTTTTATGAAAGTGTCAACTTTTGTTTCAAATGCACCAGTTCTTATTTTTGCTTTCCCATTCACCCGTGACAGTTCACCAGTCAGTTTAAGAAAAGACCGTTTTAAGAATTCATGCCTTGGTGATATGAACACCTGAGCTCCCTTGTGTGTTTCAGTGCAGGAGCTAACGAGTGAAGACGGGTGATTTGTAGTGTAGATAATACACAGTCGGGTACCCCAGACGTGTGTCTATTCCTTTGTCAACGATGTTAACAAAAGGCAGACATGCTGAGTAGTCAACCGGTGAGACAAAATATTTGTTGAATGGAGACATTTATTGGAAATAAATTCCTATTTTTGGTCTTCTAATGACCAGATAAATAAAAATCACAGATAAATTGCATGTTTTCTATGAAATTTAAAAATTAATTTTTTTTAATTGAAAATGGAAGGCCTAATTTTTCTTTCATTCATGTTATGTTAGCTTTCTCTGGAAATGTCGTTAAACCTGAGTTGATCATGGCTTTATTTGTCTTTTTCATGGAAGTGAGACTTAAGCCCTAAATCATGGAGATTAGTGGATTTATATGGGGTGAATGCAAAAAGTTTTTTTATCAGTATCTGGAAAGTTTATTGACAGGTTGTATTTTGATGTGAGCATCATTTCTCAGTTATAGCACAAGGAAAGCATTAAGATGTTTGACTTGTAAATCGGAAGTATAAAGTATTAAAGATGTTAAAGACATAATTTCAAACTACTTCTACTCCATCTGTACTCCCTTTCAAAGTTTAAGAAATTATGTATAATACAAAGGCAATGTTCCATCAATGGCCACAGAGGAGAGAACAAAGGAAAATTAAGGAACGACAGTAAACATGCTACTGTAAGAAGAGCAAAACCCCATGAATGCAACATACATGTAGTGTACTACACGTGTAGTCCAGAAGCAGTGATGCTCAAAGAGCAATTCAAAAGATAAAAAACTCATACCTGTTCCAAATCTTGATATTCAGAGGAGAAATTTACAAAACACGCTTTCAGATTGAATACTTCGTTGGCATTTTTTCTATCTCTTTATCATTCAGGCAGAATTTGTTTCCTTGTGTTTCCAATAAAATGAAAGTCCATGGAAACCAGAAACATCACTGTGTCAGACTAAAAATTGTTGAATAAAAGAGTGTGTGCCTTTCGTAAGATAAGAACCAGGAGTGAATTAGCTAACAGCAGGTGAGATTTAAACTGCCATGAATAATCTCCTAAGATTTTGCTTATTTTTAGTATATGGAATAATATTTTTCTTCTAGTTTTCAATAGAAGATTTGTTTAACACAGAACACGATGTGTTACTCATACTGCATTTCCAGTCATACACTAATTATAATCACCGTGTGATTAGAGTGTGTGGCTGGTTAGGCTCTTGTGAGGATGGAGGAAAGAAAACAAATTGTTACAAGACAGTTTAGAAGTCTGATAGGACTAGCTCTCTTGGTACGAATAATTTTCCACTCAATACACAGTTGGGACCCATATGCAAAGAAGGGATAGTGGAAAAAAAAGAAGTCTGGAAATTCCAGAGAAAGTGTTAGTGCATCTATCGCCATGATTTCATTCATGCTGCTTCTTTGTGGTTCAGGAAAAGCACACTTTAGAAAGCTTAAAAGGAAAGACTTTATTACAAATATTCTGAAAGCCAGACTCATCATTGCTTTGAAGGGCTAACTATCTTTAGCAGCAGCTACAAAACAGCAGTAGATTGCATAGGAAAACATTTGCGGTGTTTACACATGCCTTTAATAGATGAATGCACTGTCCATGAATGGATATGGCTAGATATGGCTATGCTAGTGAATTCCTTATGAAAATTTGTTTAAACAACATTAAAAGAGGCTTCAGACTGAAGATGGGTGTTGTAGGTCAGACAAAGAGGCACTGGGAATGGAACAGAATAACTTGAATAGAAATATAGTAATTCTACTAGAGAACAGCTACTGGTAGCACCAGATTATTTTAAGGAAAATCACATTTTACATTTTGTGCAAAATCCCTGTGCTTTTAGACTTGCACATTGTGTGTAGAGTTCCATCAGATATACACAAATACTCATCCATGAAATCAATTCCCTGACATGGAAAATGTTATAAACTAGTTCCTGTATTCTACTGACAGCTCCCAGATATTTTAAAGCTATACCTTTAGGGAGGGGGGCTAGCCACAGATCCTGATTCACATTGAATCTGAAAGACAGGATTGTTGACAGCACCCCTAGCACCACCTTGGGCAATGGAATCTTCAGCTCAGCTGTGACTCGGAGGGAAGCACATCAATTACAAGGTCGCCAGCACCACCTCCTTTACTGTCTGGTTATGCTTTGAAGAGGTCTCCTCTCCAATGCCTGGTATTGCTCACCTTATGAAATCTGACAGGATCACAGCCTAAGATAGTGCAGCTACAGGCCTGTTTTGCATTACTAAAATGGTGCAGAGGACATAAAGTTTCCAGCCTCAGTGGGGGATTTTCAAATGTAATTTGAACTCAGCTTTTGTGGAACACTCAAGAAGACTGATTAGAGTCCATTATGTAATTTAACTTACATAATGCCAATAAGTGCTATTTCTGTGAGCGGGTATGGTTTTAACATACCATCAGAGAGTTTTCTTTTGAAAAACTTCACTTGCATCAATGTCATCCCATTAGGGCAAATAAGCGAACCTGTTGAACTACTGTCCAGTTATGACTTTGCTGGATAAACTCCATTCCTTGTTGTTCTTTTGATTCAAATTTCTCTTGAGATAGCATCTAATCACAAAGTTGAATATCTAAGACAATAAAACTTCCGAAATTCATCTTCTTCTGTGTGGTACCATTGCTATGCAAAAAATTTTGTCAGATTGTTCAAGTCTCATCAGAGAGTACAGTCCTTTAATCAACAATATTATGTTGTCTAGAAAAACATAAAGTAATGCATATGCATTATTGTAGGCCATTTGATCCAAGAAAAGGTCAAGAAGAAACATTTAAAAATATTAAATTCCACTTGCACTGATGGCTCAGTATCTGTGTACATATTTCAAGGGCCAGTACGGCACACTGCTGATTATTACAATAGCTCTTTCAGAGTGCTAAGCTTTGATTTTGAAAGATGGAAGGCCTAAATGATTAAATTCATAAGGTCTATTTGTATTTCTCCTTTGCTAGTTAGTAAACTCACAGAGCTGTGCATCTGTAGCTCATGGCATTACGGAGAATGTCATCAGAAGCCTGTGAAATACACAAAATTAGAAGGTCAAAGAGTACATTTGTGTCATAGCTGCATGTTTAAGATGCATAAATGCACATATGATGGGTGTGCATTTGCAAAAAGGATGTGCTTAAAACAGAATAAAATGTAACTTTGAACTCTTTTCTCTCAGTATCTGTAGTTGCTCTCTGTTCTCATTGATGCTGAAGATGCTCTGCTGCTCAATCAAGCCAGAGGTTGCAAGGCATGCCTTCAGTTTGAATTTCTAGGAGTAGCACTTCAGTGTGACAATTCTACTGCATAGAATCATATATTTTTAGCAATTTTCTGAACACTCCTAGATGGATTTACATTTAAAATGTGTTATTCAGTACAAGTACTGACAAGTGACAGCTCTAGGTCAATACTGAGGGAAAGGGGAATGTTACCTGCCTTAGTTGTTGTACTATTGAAGTAAATAGCAGGCAGAGCACCTCTAAAAATGGTCCTTTTGTATTGTATTTGTTTTTCTACGATTATAGGGAATTATGGAAGAACTGCCATGCAATTTCACCTTGGCTATAATTTTAGGTTTTTTATTCTTCCGCCTGCATTTAGTTAAATTTTATTGTGCTCTGTTTGACATTGTTTCCCTACTTCACCTGTCAGATCTAGATACTTGTCTGTCTACTGCAAATGTTCACTAATATGAACCACGATTTTCTAGGTGCTGTCACGGTTCCTGCAGGAAGCAAAAAAGGTAATGAGAGACATTATCACCACACTTTATACTGTATTTCATCTTTATTTTGCTGTTCTAGACACTCGCAGATCTTTGCAAACAAAGCGGATTAAAGTGTATTTTAATTTTCTAGACCTCTGTCAATATGGTTACTGTTCCACCAGTAGCACAGCAGAATTTCCAAACCAGACACTGTGCAGTGATTACTTTCTTCTCTGCTTTCTACTTCGCTCCTATTTTGAATTTTCTTTTTCCTTTTTCTTTTTTTTTTTTTTTTCCTGGTATCATTTTCTGTAGGTGTATAGCACATTAAAAATATGGGTTGTCTCCCTATCTTAACTCCTGAGTACATCTTCCTGTCCATTAGAGTGTGATCATGTAAGCACATCTCTGACTGCTCATGGCTTAGAGTCCACAATGTGCAAATTTTTATAGTCTTAAATATTTGGGAAGTACTGATCTCTGTGAAATATCTGTCTGATGTCTGTCTGTGTCAAAAGAATTAGGCAAATTTAATTCTCAGAAAACTTCAATAACTTTGGTCAAGTTAGCACCAACCTAATTTAGCTAACACTGTGCATACTAAATATTCAAAATTTTCCTTCTGTATTTTCAGGAATGAGTCTAGACTGCCGTTTTGCCTCCTATCTTGTTACAATAACTTCGTCAACCCTGTTATGAAATGCTTGTTTTCTGTTCATTATGCTGGCCTCTCCTTCTTATTGACCTTTCACTGGAGTTTTCTACATCCTTCTTCAAATGTGGACCACAAAACTAAGCATAGAGGTAGTCTGGTTTGCTAAATTGTATCAGGGGTAAAATGTCCCCTGATTCTACTTGATGGTCTTCAGGTTACGCTCCTAAGTGTTACATGAGCTTTCTTTGCTGCAGATTGCTCTGACAGCTGGGCTGATTTAATTATCCACAGTGACCCCTATGTCACTGATTTCTAAGCACCTGACACTGTCCTGCGTGACTTCCTTGTCTCCAAACTGGGGAGACAGGGATTTGATGGACAGACCAGCCAGGGGATATGGAATTGGCTGGATGGCTGTACTCAAGGAGCTGTGGCTGTCAGAGCAGTGTCCAAGTGGTGACCAGCAACAAGTGCTGCTCCTCGGGGGTCGGTGCTGGGACCAGCACTGTTTAACTTATCAACAACAGGGTGAGGAAAGCTGGAGAGGGAAGTAGAAGACATGTAATGACAGGACAAGGGGGAACAGCTTTAAACTGAAAGAGGGTAGGTTTACCTCGGTTAATATCTAGGTTTTAGATATTAGGAAGAAATTCCTTACTGTGAGGGTGGTAAGGTGCTTGAACAGGCTGTCCAGAGAAGTTGTGGATAGCCCATCCCTGGAGGGGTTCAAGGGCAGTTTGAATGTAGCTCTGAGCAACCTGGTCTAGTGGAAGGTGTTCGTGCCCATGGCTGGGGGTTGGAACTACATGCTTTTTAAGGTCCCTTAAATATAACAATAAAGCCATGTGCATTGTTAACTATTGTGTGTCAATGAAACCTGAATAATTATAATATTTGTGATGCGATAAAGCTAATAGATTTTAATGGCTATATTATTGCAACAAATACAAAATTTGTGTGTGAATAATTGGCTGGAAAATAAAGATGATTTTGGTCAAGTTTCACCAGAACTAAAATTAAAAAAACCAAGGAATATGATTAATATAAAATTAGTGAATTGAAAAGATTTAATATATACATTATGATTAATGTCTACATGCATGATATATGATAAAAATCTTCCCATATATGACAACAGGCGTAATTTCAATTATTAATTATTCTACAAACGAACTACATGAATTTTAGATTTGATTGATACACACACAATATTCTCACCCAAGCGGTCCGTTGTTCTTTTAATGCAAGAAACAGAGTCAATATTATGTCTTATTACCTGCACTATATCATTCACTAGTTAATGTCTGTCAGTGTACTTTACTCTTGCCATTCTCTCTCTTCCAAGCTTACTTGTCTGGACTACTTCATCTTCCTTTGTTCAGAATATTAAAAAATCGGGAATATGTGTACATCTGGGTATGCCATTTAGATATTTAGGGAATTTTCAGGCAGGTGCCAGCTGACTTCTGCGTTTTCCTGACTGGTGGTCACAGAAATAGGAACTTCTGGGGTCATTTTCTTAGACTTAGTTAAAAGAATGTCCAGTTAAGTTTGAAATTGGCATTGACATTCCATGTGTTAAGACAAAAAACAATTAGAAGGAGCAGATATTTTATGCCTGATGGTAGTTCTTCCGTCTTGTGTAAATTTCATCCTTTTTTTTGAGCTTTGTCAGTTTATTTCTCTGAAGTTTTTGCCAGGGTTTCAAATGAAAGCTAGAATGGTTGTTCACTGTTCTAATGGGGAGGTTATTGCCCTGCAGTTTTTTTCACATTGTCTTAAGATCTTTTTTCTCCCTTTTTGTTTTTCACCTATTTTTATCCTTTGCTACTACTGCAAGTCCTCAATATGCTCTTTAAATCTCTTTTCCTTCTACAATGCTCCTTTTGTTATGTTATATATAATAGGTCAAAATGATCTTGGGCACAGAGCCACAGTATTAAACTAGGAATTAATATGGACCAGTACTCTTAGACTGAAAAAATGCTTACAGTCATTTGAACACCAAAGATAAGAGAGAGAGAGAGAGAGAGGCATATTTCTAAATTCTTTGCAAATGAAAGAGACAGGATTGCTGTTTAAGGGAGTTTCAACTGAGCACAGAAACAGACTGAATGCAATCAATCAAAAAAGATTTATTCAAGAGTCATAAATTAGGCTCTACCTTAGATTCCTTCCGTCTGCCTTTCTTATATATCATCTCTTGTCCTGACATTGAGTCTGAAGTATTTCCTCCAGCCAGTAAAGAAAGATTTTCCAAACTCAAGAGTCCAATTAGGAAAAATGTTCCCCTGCCTTTCAGCATTGCATTATCTGAACCAGTTCCCTCCAGAGCACCATCTACAATGGAGGCATTTATAACTGAACGTATCTCAGTAGGAAGGGGTACTCACTTATTGTATGAAAAATTGAAAACTACAGACTGAAAACAGGCACAGCTTGAGTGCTGCAGTATACCTGCTTTGTGTCAGTTTTATGACTGAGGCAGTATTCAGCAATTGTGAGGGAAAGACACCGTAAAGATGGCCTGAAAAGTTTGATAAAAAGTAAGAAAAGTGGTTCCAGACCAGCTGCTATGAGAAGGGTGCACAGTTGCAAGTGCTTATTCCAATTTTCAGCAAGGAATTATTTCAGCAGCTTTTGTTTTTAGAATTCCCTTGGCTTTTGAAACTGCCTCCTTCACTGGCACTTCCAGTTCCTTCAACAGCCCCTGTCTTGTGAGTTAGCTGGCATCTCCTCATCTGTAAGGGAAAGATTTAAAAAATAACAAACTTGAGCCTCTTTCCCTCCATTGTCAAGGTTTTGTCAACAATCACAAGAGGTAGAAACATTCTCAATTGCTAGTTCATCATGCCGTGATGAATGGGTCTCTTAGCTGTGCTGGCACAAAGGTCTGTGCACCCACAGTCAGCTTGCGGTGAACTGATTTGGCTCTGAAACACTTTTCTCTCTCTCCTTCTCTCTCTTTCTTCCCGAGTATACTTTAGGCCAGCGGAATTGCCCAGATTTGCTCTCAGCAGAGGCGTAGAAGTGGTTTTGCTCTAAGAACTGAAAGGCTAATATGGTGCACAGAGCGGAGTGGGTAACATCAGAGGAGCCTCTATTGAAACAGCCTGAAGAACTGGTGCTTTATTAGTGTCAGCAGGGGCTGGAAACACAGATCCCATGTGTTTTAATTACATGACATATAATTTAAGTATATGTTGGATGTTAGCATATGCTGGAGAGATATCACTGCATATTTACTCTGTTTTCAGAGACAGGTTTCTATGTTATGGTTGCTCCTGAATGCCTTATATGTCTTTCTTTAAAGGTGGTATTTCTGTCTAATTATCAATTAAAACAACCAGGCAAGATCTGACTCTGTTATTTCCTTTCAATTTGTCTGTGCTATCGGTATTCTCCAGCTTTTCCATCACTGTGAGTTCATTTGTTTTCCTTGTGACAGCTGATGTCAAGTTGATCTGTATTTATCATCTCACCTTCAATATTTGCTGGGATGTGCCACAATTACAGCAGCTGACATTTTGCTGTAGGCAGAACCAGAATTATATTGTGTGTGTTCTCTGTGGGTTACTCGTCTGGCTACCCTTTACAAACACACAGTTATTTAGATTCATTGCTAGGCAGTTCTGTGTTCTGTGTTTACACAATATGCCACTCATTTTGGATCCTGGGTTGGGTTCCTGCTGCTCTGTATTACAAGGAGTTAATGCTGGTTGGGGCAGTAGAGAGTGGGGATGGAAGTTAGAATGGTCAATATGATGGAAATCTAAATCAGAAACTTAGCAATGATTAAAGTAATTCCTGGCTCACCAAAATGTTGTGATTTTGCATTGTTTCTGAATCAATGAGAAGTTGATGATTGCAGCAGTGTCTGAAAAATGCATCTCTGAGCCAAGCAGACCCCAAAGATCTGAGTACAGATCTGAGTGTAGCTGGCCTACACTGCTGAGGACACAGAGCAGAGGAGGAGCGTATCAGCAAACTGTGGTTCAGGGAAGAAAAAATGGCTTGAAAAAGGATAAAATAGATGAAGGTTCAAATCTGTTTTTATTTCACAGGAATCACTTACAAGTGATTTCTATGGCTTCAGGGTAAGAATTTGACTATTTTGAAGACTAATTTAAATGAAATATTGCTGGCCTGTGATCTGGAGAAGGAGAACAAAACCAAAATCGCATTTATGTGACTTTCAGGTAGCTTTGGACAAGCACCTGAATTCAAAGTTCACTTAAACTTTTAGTGTTGACCTTTCATGGGTTTAAAAGGATTGTCATTGTATTTGCAATGTTGTCAGACCCACTGACAATGTCAATCCGCTGTCGTCGTGTGAACACATGTCAACACATGGAGTTTCATGCCATCAGACATGATAGATAGAGCTAGGCCATGTCAATGCCTGATGGGAGCTGGCAGAATGTGGGACAATGATAAGAAAAACGCTCAGCATCTTTGTGAACCAAGTAAAAATCAGGACACAGATGCCTAAGGTTCTTACATGAAATATTCTGGTGAAGAGAGGAGGTGTCTTTTCACATTTCATTTCTTTACAATATTTGGAAGCACCTTGGCTTTGTTTGAACTGCTACACTGGTTATCTAACGATGATTTAATGAAGTGGTAGGGGATCAGTTGACATCCTGGCTGCTAATAAAGTGGCAGTCAACAAAGGCTCCTGCTCAGCAGGTTAGAGAATGGAGTCCACAACCTCAACTATCAAAAACTGGTTACTGTAATAACTTCAGCCTTCAGGGTGCAGTGCTCTGGATGCTCTGCTCCCCTTGCAGTTGCTTTTCTTCATTTAGCTTGGTTAAGCACTTAGTCACAATTTCTTCCTCGATTTTTTCTCCAGAGTGTTTGTAACATCTCATCTTCCTTGAAAACATAAAAAGACTCCAAATTTTGCTTCAGGCTGTTTTCAAGCAAAGTTGTTATCCCTCCATAAAATGAGCCAGTTCAAGTATTTAGTCTCTGTATATACTATGCAGGAAAGATAAAAGTCACACGTGAAACCTCTTTATGTATATGGGCAACATCTTTTGAGAAGCAGGCTAAAATCTTGAAATCTGGCTGTCTGAGTTAGACACCAATATTTGCTCTCTGAATTATATTTCCATTTTGCTCTGAAAAGGGGAAATTCTGGTGCAAAGCAAAAATGCTGTAAAGCTGTTGCTGGCCACATCTAGGGAGAAGTTAGGAATAGACAATGAAGTCAATGGTCGGATGTAACATTGCTCATTTTCATCTATCTCCTCACATTTAGAACTCTTTGCAGGTTTATTCTATTTTCTTTTTCTTTTCTATTTTAGGCAAGTAATGGCAATCAAGTCATTGAGAAAAAATATAATCTGTTGGGATAATTGTTAGAATGTTTCTCAGATCATAGTGTGGCCCTGGGGGGAGGGGAGAATGCACCACCACAACTATGCACACAAGTACTTCACGTCTGCAGCAGAAGCAGCAAATTTAAAATGAGTACAGGCTGAGAACAATTGCTCCAAATTTAACTTAATAATGATAATTCACTACTTTGTTTGTGTTTAGTGCTTAAGGTGACATTCAAAGTCTTGTTAAATAGCAAAGAAACATAGGCAAACTGGAAGGTGCATTATGCCATTGTGAAACAGAACAAGTTAAGAATAATGCATTCTTCACTTCATAAAGAGGTTAGGTAAACTAAAATACCCCATGTTAGTTAATTTAATTACATTCTCACTGCACATAGACTGAATCTTAGCATCTCGTGTTATTTACTCTAGGGGGGGCAGGAAGATTTCAATGTATTCAGCTGGGCTTAAACTCCAGATTTGGTCATAAGCTTAACTTTAAGGGTAAACATCATTCATTAAGTCTTCCCATGCTTTTTAACCTAAACCAAGAAATAAATTTCTGCTTTCCTTTCCCAGTGCACATTTTTAATATACTTCTAATTAATCATCTTTGGCATGTAATTCCTTGTACCTTTTAGCTTTTCATTTTGGTCGCTTTGCTAGTTGTCTTGTTCATTTTCCGCTCCAACAATCAACAAAAATTGGGTTTGTTTTCTGTATTGTATTGTATTTCAGATTTATTGGTACATGTTCAGAAAATGAGAATTTTGTTCCTCAAAAAAAGGTAAGATTTCAAGAATTGGTTCATTCATTATCAAGACAAAAACTAGATTTCTTGAGAAAATGAACCATTCCATGATTGCCAAGGTGTAAATGCCTAGCAGTGTTCTGAAAGTATGTTGGAGACTCAAAGCAGTTACATGGTCTAAAGATATACATGGGGCAAGGTTTGTCAGGAGAACTATTATCTTGTATTAAGTCAGCTGACTTATTCACAGTAGCACTCAGCACAGCATCACTATTGCTGACCCACTGTCTAACCCCAGTCTCTAAGTTCTCAGCTGGATCATCACCGTCCCTACGCAGGCAAGTGCCCATCCTGGCCATTCTGGCCTGTTTGTCCTTATCACACTCCAGCTGTGTGAGCTGTCCTGCCATGCATCTGTGATCCTAATGAGCCTGTAGCTCTGCAAGAGCGAGCAGACCTCTGATTCCTCCTGTTCACTCACCATTCTGTGAGTGCATTATTATACAGGCACTTCAGATGGTGATTTCCCAGGGAAAGTGTGAGCACATTCCCCATCAGGCCCTTATTTTTGTGCATGCTTTTAGGGATACCCTTCTTTCAGCCCTGGTTTCTTGATTATGAGGTCTCTTTTGTCCACAGCACCATGCACACTCTTCTTGTCAATCTATGTATTTTCTTGTCTGTTTTTTATTGAATTTGCTTATGAGTCCTAGTCATTGTGGGTGCAAATGACAGCAAGACTAAAATTGATATTCATTTATGCAGTGCATAACCTGCAGTATTGGCAAAATACATGTGCTTGCATTGTTAGAAAAACAATATAGGATCTTAGAGACTAATAATGATCATCTTTCCAGGCTGTCTTGGATATTTTAAGGAAGCTCTGTGTTACTTTCCACTGCTTTATCCAACAGTACATGAGAAACAACAGTATTTTTAAATTCGACAATCTAATAACTTATTCCATTTGAACTTATAGAGAAAAAGAGTTACTGTATATTTGGTTTAAGTAATCATTTAGTTACATTTAATTTTCATATTGCAGTCTTAGTTCAGAGAACTAGTGTTTGTCTCATGTCTTCATTTGTGCCTCACACAGTTCACTACTTTTTAATTCATTACCTGAGATGGTTGAGATATTGGACAATGGTACTTTAAATCTTTTGGTCATTATCTTAGATAACATGTTTTTCCCTACAGTTCAGGCAAGAAGTGATCTGGAACAACAATAATTTAGAACTGCCTTCAAGGTAGACATTATGGCTAGACACTCAAAAAATACTATGCAATTCATCATGGTTGAATATGCATATTAGGTATAAAACAATGTCCATTCAAAGAAGTTATCTTAGTTCTACATAATATACCTGTCAGCAACAGTGATGAAAGAGATGAGCCACTCCCTAGGTTGGTTTTTTTTCCTCTCCTGCCATTTATTAAAATAGCCAGCTGTCAATTCCTGGATTTCTAGCCTTCAAGTTAATCTTCTAAGACAGATGATGGTTAATATCAGATACCTAGTAAGGTGATAGTCTTTGTTTGAAGAATATTCTATATGTACCTTTTCATTATTTATTCAGTACTCTGACAATAAAAAGGGATACTGGTTAAGTTTAATTCTGTTGTGGGCATTTTTTGTCACACATCTTCCCACTTGTGCCATTCTGAAGCATGGTGTGTCATAAGAGGTAGTCAAGATAATTTTAACAGAGCTGCTGAGAGTCTGAAAGAACATCAAAGGCAATTAAATATTTCCTTTCATAGCTTCAATGCATATTACATATATATAACATTTGTATTGTTCTCTTGCAGCTACTGGGCATCTAACAGCTTAATTAGATCCCCAGATTACTGGGTATTTAAAGCAGGAAGGAGCGAACAAGAAATGTATTTTCCTCAGAGCAGCCTGATGCTTCCAAGGAACCAGAAAAGTTTGCCATGGCAACTTTGGAGGGATGCTTTTTTTTTTTTTTTGAAAAGGTTTGAGAGGTATGGTGTCTTGGAGATACACCCCAGAACAGGAAATTTGCCAGCTAGTTATTTTCTTTGTTCCCAAGAAAAAGAATAAAAGTATCCTTTTTCAGTGGTATGTGAATTGCAGTACTTGACTGCATTGTTTTTAGAGTTTGACAAGTATCTAAGTAGTGATAAGGCTAGATATTGAGGAGGCTAATGGGTGATCTGAGAGCTTACAGCTGCTTAAAAGGCAGTTATAAAGCTGACACAGTCATACCCTTCTCGGTAGCACCAGATGACATAAAGGGCAACAGCTGCAGACTGCGCTTCGAGACATTTAAGTCGCCTTGCTGTGACAAAGAGGGCTGCCGTAGGTCACTTCCAACTAATGTTTCTGGCTTCTAAGAAGAAAAAAGGAATGATACTAAATTAATGCTTAAAAATTTTAATTGAATACAGTTTTACCTTTATATATTTAACAGATGGCTGTATTAAAAATCTGAGCTTTAACATACTGATGACAAGTTTCTTATCCTCTCAACATTTCACATAGTAATGTCGTAACATAAGGACAAAACTTTTCATTTGTTGTCAAGTGCAGCTCTACAAATGGGAAGAAATAAATATATTAGATTTAGAGATTCATAGATTGTGATTCTGCAAAGGACAACTGTCAGCACCTAATCTAACCTCTTGGCTGCAGGGATTTTCCAAGTTATTACTTGTGTAACTAGACACATCATTTAGGAGAAAACTTTCAAATGTGATATGACATTTCCAGTGAACTTGTAAGAATGGTAATTGCAACAGTGACTATGTCTCTTCAGTCTTTGCATTTTCTCACTCATTATTTTTTTTTCCAGACATTATCACCAGTGATGTGATGTTTCTCTTTATTGTTCATTGATAAAGGTATCAATTAAGATAAATCTGATTATACATTTACTCTACACTCCTCGTTAGAAAAATAATCTTTTGATAATTAGTCACTGCTCACATCTCTATGTAGACCTATTCACCAATCTTTTAAAATATTAGTATTTGCTTTTAAAATTTATTTTGCTTAGTTAAGGGATTCCTTTTCACATCTCAGTTTGAAAAACAGCTACTAGTTTTTCCATATATCTTTTCTCCTTTTCTTTCTTTTGATGAGGTTTCCCACAAATTTTATATGTGGAGATTTCATTTTGATATTCTCAAAAAAGTGGGGACTTTAGCTTGGGGTCGGCCATGAGCTCATTTTCTCATGTCTCCCCAAACTGATGAACATTGTTAAATCTGATGTCCTTTGAACACACTTCAAACATCAGACTAATTTTGTCTGAAACTTTTTCAATATATTTTTTTTATCTAAAATAGAGCATTCAAATTCTATTTCTAGCAACAAAAAAGAGACCAACCCCTCTCTCTTCCCCCAGTATATATGTTTAAAAATGATACAGAGGTTTGAAGGGAATGTAAAGAAACAAAGACACATTTTATTGCATTATGAGAAATGAAGATACAATTAGCTATGAACAAAATTAGTGAAGAACCAGCTTAGCAAACTGCCTTCAGATAATTGTGTGAATAAGATTCTTCTGCCTTCTTTTAATTAACATTTGACTTTCTCCTAAAACACTGATGCCAGTTTCCATTTGAAACATATAATCTGATTGTCTCAGCTCTCTTTTCTTCACTGTAATGGAAAGTTTTCTGTTTACCTTCTGAAGCGTGTCCAAATCATGGGTGGTGAATTTTCAAAAAATTGTCCTGAATGTACCACAGTCTCATTAAGTGATGGAGTTTCTTCTTAAAGGTGTCTTAAGTAATTTGCTGATAGAGATTTAGATTGACTTTTCCAAGCTTTTTTTTTTTTTTTTTAATAGGGAAAAGGAGTATTTTCACCTATTTGTAATTGACTTTGCATAAATGTTCCAATATCTTTCTTCTAGGAGTGTGAGGAAAAAATTCAGATAATGATCTCAACTGTACTGTGTAAAGTAAATAAAATAATGCAATAAGTGGTTTCATTCTGTATTTGTATTCCTCAGCCAAGAACATAGTGTACAGTTCTTATTGGTTAGTAACTCTTAAAATCATGAACAGCTATTTATTGTATTTGTTTTTTCTTGAAGTTTGAGACCTGTAATGAAGTGATTTAAAAAACAGTGTGTGCGGGAAATATCATGTGCTTATTCTTTATTGCTGCATCATATAATACCAGGTTGTTAATCATTAGTACAAAGAGTAAAGGTCCCAATTTAGCGCCCAGGGGAGACATCTCCATTAATCACTTGCCAATTGGAGGGGACACAATTGACTTTAACCTGCTGGCTATGGTCCATAGGAAAAGCTCTGACCCATTTAATCAGCCTGGAATGTGTTCCATAACCTTTCAAGTTGGATCATCGAATGTCAAGTTCTGTCGAAGGCTTTACTTAGTCAACCATGACTGGTAACCTCCTTACCTTCTCCTTTTTGTGTCAGAAGTACAATAGTTTTATCAACACATGTGCAGTTATTTTGTTTTAAAGTTGCCAGACTGTGTTTTGTCCAAATGGTTTAGAAAGATGTACCCTGACTTTGATGGCATCATATGTTATGTACAGGCTCAATGAAAAAGTGAAATTTGTAGTTGCTTTCTTTTTCCTGTCATTTAATCTGCTCTGTAAATAGTAACCATATTTAGTGAGCTTCAATCTGCAGTACCTTCCTCAGAGACCTGAGAAATATCAACAAAAGACCCACCTAGGTTTTGATATGCAATGTGTTTTTTCCTTTTTTTCTATTAACTGTAATATATGTTATCGAGCTACCATTATTACTGTGCCATTGTTAGCAATGGATAAATTCAAAAATTCTGATGACACTGAATGGTACTGTGAAGCAAGATGTCTCTCTCATCAGTTGGATTTATTTCTTTTATTTCTGTGCACTTGCTTCATCTACCAGTTCAAGTCACCTAATTTTTTTTCTTTTTTTTTGTGTTTTATGAAATTGTCTGGTAATATCTGCTGTTCTGGAAAGAGTAAATCAGAGTGCCTTCTGAGGAAAGTATTCACTTTGTATTTTGATCGATTGCGAAGTAGAAAATCAAATGAAACTGCAAAACAGTGGTAGTCTCAACAATGAAACCTCTGTGTTTATTCTGTCTGATGAAGCAGCTATCTGACATCCACAGCTACCTCATAAAAGGGGACCACATTGATGAACCTAAGTTATTCAGTGTTTCTGTGTTCTGTGAACATTTTGTTGTTTACAGCTGTGTAGGCAGTTTTCTTTTTCTCTTTTGCTGTTTTTCTCATTCTCCAATTTTGCTGAGAAGGAATGCTTTATGTTTTCAACCTTTTTATTTTACAAATTGGTCTTTAAAATGCCTTGTTGCCTGGATTATAATAACAGGGAAATAATTTCTGTCTAACTGTAGGTACATTCATGAACCTGGAAAAGTGAGTGCAAGGAATAAACTGTACATTAAATTAATGGCATTTAATTTCATTTTCTAAGTTAACTTCAGCATCAGTCTGTCATTAGGACTAAAAGGATGTATTTAAGAAACAGTATTGCATTTCCTTTAAAAGATCCTTACTAGTTTTGAATAATAACAGCCTACAAATATATTAATGATAATGAGTATGCAAAATGCTCTGTACAAAAAAAAGATCTGACAAGCATGAATGGTGACAGATGATGACCAGAATTTTCAAAAATTTATGATCATTACAATGTGAAAAGTAATTATGAATAATAAAAATCTGTTTCAATAATTAGCTGTAATGAATGCTCATAGCAAGGTAAATGAACTGGAACAATTTAAGGCAATAACACACAATTTGCATTTTATACTTTGTCAGAACATTTTATCATCAGCAATACACTCTTATATTACCACAGTTTTCAACATTTAGCCATACACCTCATGTTCAAGTCTTTGGCTAAGCATTGATCTGTACATTAACAAAAAACGATAATAAGAATTAATTACTTTAGTAAGGCAGGATTTTTTACATTTAAAATAAATATTTCATGTGAATGTTGGTTTTGTATATATGCTAATAAATTTGTATTTTAGGATTTCTCTATATAATACGAAAACATTTACAGTGTGGGAAAGAGTCTGTCTAAGTTGTCAGTGTTTATTTTGTACAAACTAGGACACATCCATGATGGTCTTGTCTATGGAATGGACATTCTATCTATGGATGGAATTTTCTATGTGCATTCATTCATGCTGTTTATCCCAAAAGCAAGACCTGTTTGAAACAGCCAGGTTCCACTTCTCCGAAACTGTGTTTTAGCATGTGAGAATGAGCAAGTGTTCAGGGAACCCAGAGCCAGGGGATGGATTTGGAACTACTTTAAAGTTTGCAGGTCTGTCTCTTTCAAATTCTTCCCAGCAGTGAGCCGTGAATTTCAGGATGATAAAAGTTACAACTGACTGACTCTCACTGTTGGACCAGAGCAGTTACTCCTGTGTGGGCTGTCCTCACTGCTGTTCATGGTCACTTTTTTTCATTACTGTGAACCTTTCCAAAGGGCTGTAATTCATCATTCCTTGGACATGTGATGTATCAGATCTAGGGCCATCTCCACAATTTACTTTAGTTCTACGTCTTCTTCACTTGTACATCATTCTGCCAAAAGACAAAATTGGAGAGCTTGTTGAAGCCCAAGAGACAATTTAGATCTCCTTTTGCTGTTCTACTATTTTAAGAAAATTATCTGAAATCTTTGAACTGGTAATACTTCTTAGCCTTGGCTAATTGCTGGTGTGCTGGAAATGCTCTTCATTCTTGCATAGCCAAACTATTTTTGGAAAAGTTTATTGCTTGCTCCCTGCTATGAAACAGGTTGCTGCCAGTTTTATCCTAAAGTTTCTGAGTTTCGCTGCACTTTGCTCCAACACTCATGCTCTCTCATTCCTGAAGAAATTTATGGCAGTCAGTAAGTGTCATTTCCAAACAAAATTGTGACGCTACTTATGTTGAAGTCTGTGGAAGTCTGTCTGCTAACTATGAAGAGAACTTAAAAAGGACTTCCAGAAACGTGTGGCAAATAACTCTTCTTCTTACCCTCTGTTAGGACACAGAAGCGGTCCTGGAAGCTGCACTTAAATTTGTTTTTGATCTCTCTGTGTTTTCAATAAATACTCTGAAGCTGAGGGAAGCATTTCTCAGCTTGCTTTTTAGAAGTTGTCTTTGGAGCAAACATCTTTGTCAAAGAAGTAAGAGTAATTTAAAATTTTACTGTATTAAAAGTACAAATAAATTTTATTTCATATCAGAGAATTAATAAATATTATCATTTAACCTTAAGGAGGCTGGTATCATTGCATTTGGTGCAACCTTTCTTTTTTCTATTATCTGAATTATGTATTAATGGCTATATTTTCATACCAAAGATGCATAGGCTGATCCTTCCCTTAGACCACTTTTGCACTCCATTGAAAAAAGTTTCCCAAGTATACTGTCACCTGAGAAGGTTGTGCCAAATGAATGAAACCGCAGGTAGAGACCTGAAGAAACTCATTCAAAACATCAGGAGTCAGAGTAATCTGCTATGGGTTTGGGTTTTTTTGTTACAGAAGTGTTTGGGCAGTCGTACAGGCCCAATGGGACACATTTTAATTACTTGTTACTGGTTCTTCTTAATCTACTTCAGAGTGCAGAGTAACAGTGAGCATATCAGAGTCCCAGCCTTGTTCTGTGTGTGGGTTTTTTTCCCTGTTAACTCTGAACAATTTGTTTTTCTGGGTCAAATGATTTTCTAGATAGACCAAATACTTTCATGTATGACAAGGACAGTAGGACATCAAAACATATATACCCCAGGGAATGGCTTCAAACTTCTCCTTTTGATAATACTCTTCCTGACATGTTCAATGCATCCATCACATCAAAGCTTTAACTTTTTTTTTAAAGAAACTTAAGTATGTTTTTCTTAGAGAATGCATGGAGGTTGTTTAAATAATAATAATAAAAAAGAATTATACACTTTCAGAACAGGAATTGCAATCTGCTTGAGCAGATACATCTGCTATTTTTTTTCAATGCCCCAGGAATAAAAGTTTGTTGTGGACAATGGTAATTTAATGTGAAAGTCCACAGTATGTTAAACATTTAAAACCAGTGGGTATAGATATGTTAGAAACATTGAACTGGCCTGGGCCTGGAGCTCGTTCTGGATTAAAGCATGCAAGAACCTGGAACAAGTTTACCCAGAACAAACCTCTGAAGTGGTGCTTACTTGGGTGTCCTATCTGTGCTGGGCATGACACTAGCCACACTTCTCCCTTCTCATAGCTTTGTTTTGAAGTAGAAATCCTTGTTTATGATTGAGCAGAGCTTATACATATACACTGCTCAAACTGAGAACAAGGATTGCAGATAAATGGATAATTACTTTGTAAAGAATCTCATAACTTCCTCAGGATTGCCCTTTTTATGCTCTGAGTTGCCACAGGTCTGCTTTTGCAAGCTGGGGAGCAACCTGTGAAACCACTGAGGGGCTACTGCCCAGGTGCAGTAACTCTGTAAGGTGTTTAAGCACTTGCAAAAGCAAATGCGTGGGGAAAACTTTTACATGGAATAATGACTTTTTTTTTTTCTGATTTTCAATGTTTAAAAACTAACCAGGCTCATCTTCTTTGTATTGTCTTGTTAATGAGTTACTTACACTGGTTCTTATTTTGTTCTCCTACACCTCTCTTGCCTTTTACTGTAACTGCATGTAACTGTTAAGAGAGATGAATAAATAAAGATTTTAGTGAGGTCTGTAAAGCTCTGGTGGGAATGGACCCCTCTGTTCCCCAAGTGAGCGTCAGCCCTGGCTACGAGAAAGTCAGTATGGACTGTTCAGCTTGTTCAGCTGGGTCACATGGCCTTTTCCACTGGAGGAGTCTGGCACCAGCCCTTGAGCTTCTTTAGGCATGACAGGAGTGCTGCCTGCTCGGAAGAGCTGTAGGACGTGTACCACAGCTCTGACCTCAGCACCAGGGCAGGCATCTGCCCATTCAGGGATGTGGAGCTTTCTTTCTGTGCAGATCCCTCAGGTTCTGCCTCGCTGAACACCCAGCAGGAGTGAAGAAGCAGGTTGCCTCGCCTCTCATGGGAGGGACTGCATGACCTTCGTGAGAAGCAGCTGCTGCTGGATCCCAATCCCTGCCAAGTTCGGCAGTAGCTCCTAATTCAGGGCTGAGAACTGCACGCCCACGCTTTCCCATGCTCCATGCTGAACACGGTCAGGGGCGCATTGCTCGGTAGAAAAGAGGCCAAGGGACAGTGCAAATAGTGGCTTTCTCTGCAGGTTTTCCACAGTATTGATTACAAGTGACCACTGACCGTGACAAAATTGGGAAAGCTAAGTCCAATGCTATAAATAAATTATCTTTCTTGAGTAATTTATGTTGAGAACACTTGCTGCAGAGTTAGTTATGAACGTCGTCGTTGAATTCATGTTGCAATATTTACAAATGGTGTTTGAACAGTTGAGTATAGTAGGATTTTAATAGCTTGGTCAAGATTCAGAAATGCAGATTATAGTCCACTTCACTCTAATGTATTTAGGTTGCTGCCTACAGAGTCAGTGTTTTGACCAGCATTTCTCTTTACGCTATAGATTATGTCGCTTAGATGTACAAGAATATTGAAGCTAGTCAAATTTCATATTGTTTAGAGCAGAAATGCAGCTTGAATAAACAAAGGAGTTCTGCTACATTTATCTCTGTGATGTTTTGTTGTACTTACAGCCTTTTTTTTTGTTTCAGCTTCGTGACTGGTCTGAAAAGGCACACAAACTTCACGAGATACTTTAAATGCAAACCATCAATTTAGATGCAGTCCTTAGTTCTACATGATGAGTCTGTGGTTCATGCAACCATTTTTGCTTTTGTCATATCTTCTTTTCGGTAATATTCCATATACTATGTTGTGAAGATAACAGGGGGTTATTGGTGCTTTGATGCACATTATGGCATTATCATTATTAGGGTATGCAACTGTTCTATAAGCACTGAAATATTAAGACTCACAGTCTCAAATCTTACCTAGCTGACAGATACGATATTTTTTATTTTATTGAAATTTATTTTGCACAACATTTAAAGCTCTGGTTAATCAGTTTAGTGAAGTAGCAGCTATTCAAGCTGCTTGGTGTTAAGAAAGGCAGGAAGGAGATGATGAGAACTGACTCAGCACTAGCAGTCTGTCTAGGACAGTATATAAAACAGCAACTTACTGTCACTTTTTAAAGTGAGAATTCTGAGTCCCTACAGGCCAATGTGGGATTTACTACGTCCTGCACAGGAAAGGAAAATCATCTGCTTCTTGCGAGATTGTGATTCAGGCTGACTGGCAGGAACAGATGAAAGGCAATATTTTGCCTCTGTAGATGGCAGGAGTGCCCACCTTCCTCTTCTTGGTCTGCACTACAAGTTGTATTTTTTATTTCTGTGAATTAAAATACTTTTGGATGCCTAACCATTGTTCCTGTCAAGCAATGACATGACTAAAATCTTTTCTGATGATAAAGACAATGGACTTACAGATCCCAGACATCATAATATCTATTTAGCTCCCTAACTGACCCAAATCATAAATTTGCAGAGATGCAGTGAGAAAGAGAAGTGTATAAATATTTTAGCCACTATCTAATGCCTCTTTGCAGTGCTGGTGATAGTAAATCTGTAGAAAAAGATAGTGCATTCCTTTTTGATATGAGAAATTTATTTAAATATAAAGCAGTAAGGTTCTTCTTACCATAGATTATCCCATCTCATCTCATTATCTGCCCTTTACAAGACCCATGACTGTTGAAACCAGCCTGATCATAAGTTCATTCTGCAAAACTTTCTGGTATTGACTCATCTTTTCAAAATGTCTAACATTTTGAACATGTTTCTCTCTCTTCCTGTCTTAGACCTACATGAATGTTTTAGAATGGCTATAACTTTTCCTTCCCATGCACAACAGATGAAAATACATAAGAGAGGAGGAAAAAAGGAAATGCACACTGTTAATGTTATACTTCACGAAACACTGGAAATTTATTTGACACCGAAGCACTCTCTGTGAGCTTGCAAACTCAGTCTTTATTCCCGCAGGCCTGGAGCCCGTGGGCTCTGTGAGAGCTTGGAGTCTGACTGCACACAACAGTTTTGCATGGGACTTTCTGTTCTCTTTGTGTTATTCATTGCTACATCTATGGGAAGCTAAAGAGATCCAGAATCCCATTGGCACAAAAGTACTGTATTTTCTGGTTTAACCTGTGCTTTAATCCACATAACGCCTCGTTAGTCAAGCTTTATGGGTGTAACCCAGAGCCCATTGATCTCAGTGGAAAATTGCCCACCAATTCCACTGGGCTTTTTGATCACTGCCTGTACATGTGATGCTAATTTCACCTCTAAATCTTGTGCAAACCTGGTTTGTGACCAGCCTAATTTTTCAAGGTTATACACAACCAAAAGTTAAGTGAAAAACATGTTTCCCCTGTGTACCTGAGGCAAATTCCTGCCAAATCCAGCACAAAGTGGGAAGAAAAGCAGGAAAAGCAGGATGTGAATCTTCCCCCTGCCCTGCCCCACTTCTGAGTCTGGAGGACCATGCCATAGAGGTTCACAGACTTGGCTTCAACACCTGGCTGTGTTTTCTAGCTCCAAACTTGGCCTGCCCTCAGAAGTGTTTTTCCTCAGAACCATGGGTGCCTCCCACAGAGAGCTGAAGGGGATGGAAAGCTTAAGCAGTCCCACAGGGAACTTAAATCCTAATTCAAGAGTAACAAAAATTGATTCTTTGCAGCTGTGGAACAATTTTCTCTCCTGAACTGAGGGAAGAAAAGCTCAAGGAGTTCCAATATAATTCTAGGAGCCAAAGTTTTTATTGTACTCGGAAATTTTTATTTGATCAGCAGCCTTGAGATATGAAGAGGATTATTCACCTCCCTTCCTTGTTTTGAGAACTAGCATAAATAATCCATTTAGCAATAATGCTGTGCCTCCCAGTGTGCTTGTTTATCGTTAGACTTCTGCAGCTTTCAGTGGGTTAGTGCACTCTGATTCCTGGCTGAATTTATGATGCAAATGTCAGACAGGAACTCCATCCCTCTGTTTTCAAGCCAAATCTCTTTATTTTGACATTGGACTTGAATTATACATTTATGGAATCATTGGGAAATATTTGAAAATATTAAAATTCTCTCGACAGTTAAAACCAGGTTGTAGGTTAGCTCCAACCTGAGAGTTAACTGTAAGTCCATATGAATGCCATTCATGAATAGTTACTTTCGCTGAATTTTCTCTAAGGGTCATCATGTGGGTTTTTGGCATGCATTTCAAACACACAGCCATTCTTTCCTCACGCTCTAATGTCTTTTCACTTATTTTGTTCATATATTGTATCTTTCTTGAGAAGAATCTGGGAATTTTTTAAGGGTTCTTTCTTGGTAACAAGGCCCTCTTACAGAGTAAGTACATTAAAACAAGGAACACAAGTGGAAAAGACTGCAGGAACAAGAAGAAAAAGCCTGCCTTCATCAAGAAGACCTATAGGAATAAATATAGAAAGAATTTGTCCCAAAAACTTTCACACAGTGCTCAGTGTAGTCCAACTCACCTGATCAAAATTAATATGTCAGACACTGAAGAGATTACAAATTAACAGATAAGTATTCGAATGCAGTTGTTGGTGGGACTCCAAAGCAAATGTGTGATTTCAGGACTACGCTGAAATACAGGCTTCTAGTAGAGCATGAGAGCTGAAGAGGAGGTACTATCCTTGGAAGCAGTTTATTAGCTTAAAACATTGAACCAAACAGTTTAAAGTACTATTTGCTATTGTTTAAAACTCTTATTTAAATTAAATACTTTTTTCAAGAAAAATATGAAGTAGGGTTATATTGCTTCTATATTGATACTGAGGTATGACCTCTCCCACAATTATTGTCCCATTTCATAAGAGACTAACAAATACCTTGCTAAGATAAAGAGCCTCTAGATAAGATCTACAGGAATTATATAAGATTTAAAAAATGTACCTGGCAGTGAGAACTGTGAGAAACTAGACCTGTTGAGCTCAGACAGGGGCAGTTAATTAGGACCCTGGTGGTAATTGGGGTAGGGGTATCTGCAGTCCAAGTGCAGGAGGTGCATAGACAAGAAAATCATACTGCAGAAGATGGATCTGTGCATCTTATCTGCAGTGGTAATGCAGGAGGCAGAGCTGCACAGCTTCTCCAGTAAAGGAGAGCACAAGCTTGATAGAAGGAGCTGTATGGTCTAACAATGAAGATGGAAAGAAATTGGTTGTTAGAAAGAACATTGTAGGCATTGCAACTATCAGTTCAGACCAGAAATGAGCCATTGGAGAGCAGCCCACTGAAATAATTCACCAGATCTTGATGTGAATTTTCCCTTATTTCAGGTATTGTTTTTTGTTGTTTTGTTCCCTCCCCTCCAATCAATTGGGATATTTTTAAGAGTTATCTTCTACATCACAAGAACTAGTTTAAAAAAGCCCAGTATTCAAGCCATCACACTGGAGGAGTGTAACAGACATTCTGGATTTATTGTTTGTGAAAACATACTAGTAATGTTTCTCGCATTTCTGTTTTCATGAGCCTTTGGTTTAATGAGAATTTTAATGTCTGTCAGAAGTAAAAATTTGTGCCTACAATGCATATGTACAGATAGAAAAGACTCAAAAAACCTCATAGTTTTAATTTTCATGTGGCAGTTTGAGATTTCACAGTTAGAATATCAGCTTTTATGTGGGCAGGGTGTTCCCAAGTACCATTAATTTCAGTGAGGGTTGCAACTGTTCAGTGTTGCTAAATTTGAAGTGGGAGTTGATTTATCTTTTGTACCATGAGAAATGAATCATTGCACCTGAATAATAATGAATAATAATGTTGTACAAGTAAGTGAATGCAGCAGTTCCAAGACAAGAAGGTCACCGGCCCAGGGCACATCCTGTGATCTCTTATTTTTAACAGGAATTGCCTGCTTGCTATATATAAATCAGCAAAAAGATTAGAATAGGCTAAGAAGGATATCTGAGCAACAAAACACAAAATTACCTTTGACTTTAAAAATGTCAAAGTTTTTGAATGTTATGCAAAGTAAAAATGCATTATAGGATGAGGTAAGATAAATTGAGTCATTGGAAGACCTTTTTTCTGAAACACTACATAGTTTGGAGGTAAAATACTAATTTTTGTTAGCTAAGAAATCCTATTCTTTGTACTGCTGTATTTTCTAGTTTGTCATTTGTGTGACAGAGACATTATGAAATATCTCTGGAGAAGATTATTCATTTGATATTTCAAGCTGGAGAAAAAGTGGGAAAGTGAAATCCTCTCAATAAAGATTGAATGAATATTTTCTACCCAATTGTGTAGAATTACATGGGTTTAAAAATAAAATAAAAATCAAAGTGTGTGTCCAAAGTCAAATTGCTATAATAATGTGCACCTAAATCTGTCCCCAGTTACCATGATTAAATCTATATTCAGAATTACATAGCAACATCTGAATGGATCCCTTCCATAGGTAAAAATGTTCTTTAATACTTCTGAAAATGAAAACTTGAAATCTTTATTTTATTTCAGCCTTTGTCTTTCAATCTTTTGACTTTTAAGGATCACCAAAAAATGAAGAGATGGAATTACACATGTCACACTTAAATTTACACTTAGATAGGCACTTTTTAAGAACAGGTATAATCTTTGTAAATAACACCTGAGGACAGATACCAGTACCAGTTACAATGATTTCCTTTCTCAGGAATTTAGTCACTGACATTAGTCAGAGATTTATAAAGGAGTAAACAGTTCTGTATCAATAGATCTTTTAGATTTCTATAGAAAAGTTTAATTTCAGAATAAAAGGAGCTTTAGACTGCATTGTGCTGCTATGTTCTTTGCATGAAATCTTTACATATGTTCCTCATTTCAATCTTGAGGCAAATGACAAATGGTCTTCAAGCACTAGATCACTTTTCTGTTTTCTTTCCAAGTACAGACAAAGTTGTGAGGAGCTCAGGTGATTTCATCTCTACAGGTCTCCACTTACTGTTTTGATCATGATGATCCAAATCCTGTGATATTTACAGCATTCCCACACGTGTGTATGTGTAGTTACGGTTAGACAACTGGTCCTCACTTCCATTGAAAAGACACTGGGAATGGTTTGAGAAACTGCTTCCACAGTGAGCTCAGCAGAGTTGTATTTGAGGCTCCAAGGAGTGCATGGTTTGTACTGCCCTGTGTATTCCATAGCCTAGAGCAGTCTAAACAGACTCAGGAGGTGCTTTCAGGATTGGGATTTGAGCCTATGTCTCCTCTGAGGGCGAAGTTCACTGCTGGAGGACAATATGGTGCTATAAAATTGTGTTAGTTATTAGGTGACACTACAGCTGTACTTTTCGGTGCAGGAAATGGCATTCATACACAGGGCTAAGACTCAAACTGAAAAGGTCAAGAGCTGGGTGCTGTCCTTACCCTGAAACAGATTAGCAGTGGCATCAAGAAGCTTCCTTCCCTGTCTGTGCTATACTCTTAAAGTGACTCCAGGCTTCTCAGAGAATGTTTCTCCCTCCCTTCCTCCCTCTGTGCGCTGAGCTGAGCTTCAGTGAACACTATGCACTTGAAAAGTCTTTAAAAAGGGCCTTTTCTCATGTAACCTCTCCGGGGTGAGTTACATTCCTTATAAACAGTTTAAATAAAGTCAATACACCTTCAGACCCCTAGTACATAACAATAATTTGAGGTGAATATCTGAAGGCTTTTTTTACTGAAAGCTAGTCTTTTTCCTTCTTTCCTTCCTTCTTTCCTTCTTTCCCCCAAGTCTGGAGAGGTTTATCTTTGACAGCTTTACTTTTGGGACTTTGGAATCTTTTTGCCTCTTGTAGACTGAAGCTTACAGTGTTTGACCTTCACCAAAATATAACCCACTTTTAGCATTGTAATTCCATCTCAATTAATTTTATTTATCAGAGGATGCCTCTCATTGAAGGACAAATCACAGCCCTTTGTTGTGGTTTAACCCGAGCCGGCAACTCAGTACAACAGGGCTCAGTCCCCAACCCCCACTCTGATGGGGAGGAGAATCAAAAAAAGGTAAAACTCATGTGCTGAGATAAGAAAAATTTAATATTTAAATAAATAAAGTAAAATATGATGATGATGATGATGAAGAAGAAAAAGAAAAAAAAGAGAGAGGAATAAACCTAAGAGAAACAAGTGATGCACACTACAATTGCTCACCGCCTACTGACCAATACACAGCTGGTCCCCGAACAGTGAGCAGCCCCTCCTGGTCAACTTTCCCCAGTTTATATACTGGGCATGACATCCTATGGAATGGAATTCCCCTTTGCCCAGTTTGGGTCAGCTCTCCTGGCCATGCTCCCTCCCAGCTTCTTGTGCACCCGCTTTCTGGCAGAACATGAAAAATGGAAAAGTCCTTGATTTAGAGTAAGCACCACTGAGCAGCAGCCAGAACATCAATGTGTTAGCAACATGATTCTCATACTGAATCCAAACCACAGTACTGTACCAGTTACTAGGAAGAAAATTAACTCCATCCCAGCAAAATCCAGGACACCCTTCTTCTCCAACAGAAGCTGCATTGTAAACATAGCTTTGATGAAGCCTTACATCCCTGTAAAGTCAATATTTCATGATTTTATCAAAATAAGAATGGAGACTGAGTTGGAAAGGCATTGTCTCTTTTTATATGAAGTTGGTCAAAACAGAATCAGCAAAACCCATAAAAATAGACAATATTTTTCTTAAGGCAGAAATCAATTTTCTAAAACATTATTTTTCCAAGACACAAAATTGTTTACAAATATCTTAAATTTAAATGATGACTAATCAACTGATCACCACGATACATTGTTGGGAGGGGAAGACCTTCCCCAGGTACAGTGATTTGTCACTTTTGTTGATGGATGGACTGCAGTGAATTCTGACCTGGAATGAGACACTCTCAGCTTCATGTAATCCAGCAAAAGTCTGCAATACTACTTCTACAGGGTGTTTCCAGTGAACTGAAACATAGATTGTTGCCTGATCACTACATCTTCACTAGAAGTCAGCTTGCTGTTAATCTTCTTTAGCATAGAGTTGCAAGTGGATTTTGGGGAGCACATAAGGAAATGGTTGTAAGTATTTACTTGTAAAACTGTTTCTATCTTTCTGTTGAAATGCTGTGGTGGAGATCATGGGACAAATACTTGATTTTTATTAAATTAGGGTATTTGAGGACCACAGGAAAAAGAATCATTACTGGGGATGTTTAATTTTTTTTCCCATCCTTAGTTTAACTGCTCTAACTTGACTGAAGTTTTGAAGTACATTGCAGTCTGACATTTTCCATATATACATAGGGAATTTGTGTATTTAAGGGACTTTTATGTGGACCAGCTTTACAGCTCTGAAGTGACATGAAAAGATGAGGTAGGGTATATCACCAAGGAATACTTAGCCTTACTACAAAGGCTTAACATATCACACAAATTGACACACCTCACATGTCCCAAAAGAGAAAGTAAATAAAATGAAGCAGTGCAGCTGAGCAAAACCACTAAATAATAAAATTACACCAAATGTTTTTCTTTTTCGTCATACCCGTCTGCCATGGTTATTAATTTGTTCCTTATATATCTAAGCTTTGTTTTACAAGAAAATAAAGGAAGTAGGAAAATAGATTTTATAACCAACAAATGTATGTTTTTATACATTTCTCATAATATATACTGTAGAGATACATCAGATCTGTGATATAAACATAACTGCAAAAGTGGCAATGCAGTGCATACATGTGGAAGAGAGCTTTATGTACATGTTTTTTTACTGTATCAATAAGTTCATCAGTTTAAATCACAAACTGAAGTGACATCTGTTGACATACAGTTTTGTCCATAATAGAATTACTTAGTCAATGCCATTTTCAATGTTAATTTCTAAGCAGATGAATATTTTCAATGAGAATGACATCCAGACAGAATAGCAATGAAACAGGTAATCTAATTCGTTTGAAGAACTATTCTATTAAAGTAATGGCCCCAAGGCAGGGGGAGATGAAGAGCACAGGTCAGGAAGAAAAGATGGCATGATTCCATATTAATGCATAATTTTCCTTTCCAGAAGGAAAAAGAAATGGAATTATATTGACAAGGTGCAGGAAAGAAAGCTGCACACTACAATACTATGTAGGCTGAAATTAAAAAAAGACCAAAACAAGCCCCAACAAACCACATAACAGGTTACAAATAAAATAAAAAAATTGAAACGTGTCATGGGAAATACTTATGTACAACTGACATTAAATGCATGGCCAGACTGTTAAGTGCAGTTTTCTGGTTTTGTAACTGTGGCAAAGGATGAACTACAGGGATTAAGTGATCTTCTATTACGTCTACCAAAGTGAGAAATTAAAAGGCCAATGTATTCTTTCTTCAGAAGCATCCAAACTCTTAAATTAGAAAAGATGTCTATGCAGAACGTTGGTGATATGCCACGTCAGAGCAATCATGAGAAAAGCTACTTCACTAGCAACTGAGGTTGTTTTCTCTTTTGCCCTTGCCGTGTTCATCACAGCAGCCTCCAGCTGTTTTCCTTGGGATACAGCCTCATGGCTCTGGGGCATCCAGCCTCTAGGGTACAAAGTGTAGTAATTTTTAATTTCAATCTCCAACACCTGCATGAAGGAGGGAGCTCTGGTCCTTGATACCATTTAGTCATTAACTTTCCTGAAAATAGGATTGAGCCAGAATACCTCCCTGGGCAGCTAGAAGACATCAGGGGCTAATAAGTCTTATGATATATACACACTATCGATTTACCATTCTAGCTTTTAGAATCTGAATACCAATAGCATTCACCCAGAGATGTTAAGCAGGTCCATATGGAAATATTTTCTGTGCATCAAAACCATGTACTTAGGGCTTTTGCATTGCATACTTTGTCTAAATCACTCAGATTTTTCTCAGAACTTGTGTATAAATAAATAGATATGAAGACATATTGGACTAAAAAGCTTTAAATAAAAATCAAGCGTTCATAACTCTTTGCCTTTGTTAAATTCTCAAAGTGAAATTTCATTTTATAATAGAAAAATAGGTTTAGCAGAAAAGGGAACTGAAGATCCGATCTAGAGGCAAGACAAATGCCTGCTCTGTTCTGCAGTTGAAAAGACAGGCCTCTCATCATGCAGACACTTAACCTTGTGAGGAAAGATTTGCAGGGACATGACATCTAGAAGTTTCTGTTGAGTTTGTACACATTATGCTATCCCAGTAGAGCTGTTCTGTTAACTATTACAGCCAAAGCATGCAGCTCACTATTTCCTAAAGCACATTTTAATTTCTGTTGAACGGACTTGCACTTTCTGATGTGGCCCTGCTGTCCCATCCTTTCAGATGTATGCATATTACTCATGTAAAAGCTTTGCTTTAATTTCCAAACCTGTCTTACAACAACAGAAAATTACGTTAAGGTGTTCTCCTCCGGAACACTGAAGCCATGAAGTTATCAGGAGTATGTCTGAAGATAATAGCTTTTAGTGGAAAGGCTCTCCAACACCTGGGCACTGATCCAACTGAAGAAAGGACATCCCCTCTTACATGTAAAGCTGCTTCTGCTGGTATCAAGGATTTTCTTAGACTGTAAAATGTATATCCCTCCAGAGAATACCCAACTAAGCATCTAATGTTAGAAAAAATAATTTTTTTATGTGATCAGATTAGTTAAACAGATTTTTCTGCAAGGGAAAGAACTATTAAAAGACATAATTTTTATGACTGACAACCAGGAGAATGAGTGCTTCATATGAAACATATTTTCCTTTTGGGACACAATTTGTTCCTGATCTTCCTCCTTAGCAGATCAGTTTCCAAGGAGGCTAAAAATAAATAGTCTCCTTTAAAAACAAAATGGCGACTGAGTTAGTATGCTTCTGTGAAACAGCAATTATTTCTGACAAGTGAAAAGGCCATTAGACATGAATTGATTTTCAGAGGTACAGTGAACTCCTAGTCGACAGGAGCTGTGTGTGCTCAGCACCTCTGAACATCAGGGTCAGTCTAGCAAGGTGCCGAATGACCTCAACCCATAGAAAGTTTTCTACATGTTTCAGGAGCTGGCCTTTAGAAATGAGACAAGAAATCTGTAAGCCCAAATACACACTGTGAAAATGCTGAAATGCAGTCCCTGAGCTGTCATGTTGTCCACTTTAAACAGCATTGAACTTGGCACCATGAGATCCTGAGAAAGCCACTTAACTTCCCTGTACCCTTTCCACTTTTATTCCTTCTGTATCTTGTCCTTCTAAACAGCACCAAGACCTGAATTGTCTTCTTTTGCTCATGAATACACTAACACTAACTGGGCTTAGTATCAGTTGTAAACCCTTATTGCTATGAAATGGCTGTTTCTAAATATGAAAATAATGAAATATAACTGTTTAGAAAAGGTGTTTTAACTTTGCTAATGCTGTGCTTTATCTCCGTGGAAATCCATAGCTGAGAATAGTTGACAACATATGTGTTGTGCACTTTGTTAGTCCTCCACCTTCTTCTACAGTAAAAATTCATTCTGAAACTATGATCCACTCAAAACATTTAAATAATATATGAATAAGCCAATACAAAGTAGGAAAACAGCAGTTTGAGAGAGAAATGGTAAGCACTAACACAGATGAGACATCAAGAATTATACACAGGAGGACGTATAGCTGATATGCACTTTCTTGTAATGTTTTCGATTGTTTTTGTCGTTGTGCAGAATCAGGTTAGATCTGCTTTTCAAAGATCAGTGAACACTTGAGTCCAGACATATCTGAATTTTGGGGAAGATAATACCGAGGCATGATTTCAGAACTTTGCAATATGAGCAACTCTCATTTTGTTATGATTGCCTTTTATTTCATCCTTTTCATACATCTCATGTGTCATAGGTACTACATTCAGTTAATTTTATGATAGCAAAAAAAAAAAAAAAAAGCCACGTAATTAATATAAATATGCTGTACATATTTATAGGTCAAGTTCTACACTTAAAAAGGGTTTAGAAAATTGACTCTGTTCTGAATGATGCCAAAGATTCTCGGTTAAATTCTTCATTTGTGCTTCATTCCCTGACTGTATAAAGGGCGGCTAACAGCATTTGATTTAAAAAAAACCCAAACCAAAACCCAAAAAACTGAAAACTGAAAATCAAACCAAAACAAAAAAAGGAACCCCAAACTCCCTCAACCCACAAATTATGGTGGGATAAGGTTAATTATTGTAGACACGTTTGGCATTCTTAGGCAGCAGGTGGTTTAAACAGAGAGATGTACTGCTTATTTACATGTCTGCGTCTACAAGGATTTTTGTGTGCAGGTGTCCAATGATACTCATTGACCTTTTTAGTGCTCTGATAACACAAATGTAGCTGGGAAACAGCAGTGTTTAGGATTATGATTGCAATAAAATAGATTTTTTTGGTATGGTGTATTAGATTTTACTCCTTTTTTCCATCAGATGGGGAATATATACATTTCTGGTAAGGTATTTAATAAAACAGTGACCAGAATGATATAGCAATATGATGAATTTTTCCTAGATTTATGTTTCCTGGATTATAAGGGAAAAATTTGGTACTATGCTTGTGTTTTGACTCTTGCAACATTCTTTAATAGTCTAGACTAGAAGTATGTCTTCTCCCAAGTACTGATATTTGGAAATTGTCCTAAAATGAAACTCCTTTATCAAATCTTTTGCACCACAGCCCCCAGACAGGAAATACCAACGTGAAAAACCTTGATCTGAAAACTTTGAATAGCTTGAGTAAATTCATGCTTTGACTCTTTGAAAAGGGCCCTTGAGAGCTGAAATGTGTGCAGTGAGTATTTAAGACCTATAGCTCACAAAATGGAACTTGACTCCAGACAGGTTTCATTAATTGGGAGAAGTTATGATGATAAGCATTGCTTTACTTTTCTTTCTTTCTAGCAACAGAGTTTGCTAGGATTACATTGTGCTGTATCTTACCGGTCAGAGTTAAAAGACTTCATGTTACTAAAGTTGTCACTTTGTATAGTCATAATGAAACTGCACTAAACAATTTCTGTAAGTTCTTGAAGCTTTCTCACAGCTTTCACCCAGTATAACAGGACACATAAGGCAGTAAAGGCTTGAGATCAGCACAGCCAGCTACACCCAAGCTCCTGATAACCTATGCAGGGCTTTTATAATGAAATGAGGCCTCTGTTCATTGAGGGGAAGGTCACAACGATGGTTTTGTTATTGTCCTCTATGATGCTCATATTTCAGCTGCAAGCTGTGTTTCTATGGAATTGAATTTTGAACACAGTAAACCTTATACTTTAAAGACTTGATACAAATATATATATATATAGCAACTATCACTGTTTTTTAAAATAATATTTTTATTTTTATTTATTGACTTGGTTCATTATCCTGCATACCATTCTGAATTAATACTTGTTTAGAACATGATTTTCCAAAAAGCAGAGGAGACCCTCTATGTTTTAGAAGAACTGTTTATTGTGAGCTGTTTTCTTCCCACAATCTAAGCCCCCTTGGTGTTCTGTGTCCATTTTCTCAGACCTTTACTGTACCCGATTCTGAGAAGCTGATGTTTTTTTCAATCTGTTCTTCAAAGGATTGGATAGGTAGTTAGTGGGTATCAGCAATGGCTATAAACAGAAAGTTCCACCGCAACATAGGGAATAACTTCTTAAAGTTGAGGGTGGCAGAGCACTGGAAGAGGCAGCCCAGGGAGGTTGTGGAGTCTCCTTGTCTGGAGACATTCAAAACCTACTTGGATGAGTTCCTGTGTAACCTTCTCTAGGCGACCTTACCTTGGTAGGGTGACTGGACAGGGTTATCTTAGAGGTCCCCTCTAGAACCTTAATGATTTTGTGAGTCTGTGAAAAAAAATATATTTAAGAAAAAATATCTCATACATTCTGTCCTCCATAATGCATAGGTTTCCTTTTTCCTGGTTGGATTTTACAGAAATGATGCTTTTGTGTGTACAGTGTTTTCCTTAGTATTGACGTATTGGTCAAAAGTTTGAACCATGATTGATGCCAGAAACTAAGTCTCAGAGAGAAGTATTTCCTCACACTCCTCAAAGGGAATGGCAGGATACACTTCCCAGTGACCAAAGAACAAAGGCCCTTTTCGAGGAAACAGGTTACTTGTCATATTAGAGCTCTGAGGAAGTTTAGTGAACAAAATCCTCAAAATAAAATAAATAAATAGGTTACCATTAGGGTCTTAATTTATTTGGAAATAGGAGACTCATCCTATGTAGGCAAAAAAGCTTAATTATCGCAAATAATCAGAGTAGTAATGAAGCTAATTATCTGTGGTAGGCATTAGACTACTTTTCACAAGCTTTCTCCCTTTCATCACCTCCCTAGAAACTAACTCATCAAAACACATGGAATCATACAAATAGTGAAATCAAACCCCATACATTTATTTTAGGCAGAAAAAATGCATAATTGTGCAGGTCTTAATCTTGTTTATTTAAACTAATATAATTTTGTACCAGGAAGATAAGGGATCTTTATGAAATGAGAAAAACACCTACTGCCTGCTTACTGCACAGAGGTACTCCCTGGCTGAACTGGAGTATGGATTTGACAAATGCTTCTAATTGGAAAATTTCTGCTCTCCAGAATGATAGGGGAAAAAAAGGAATGTATCAGATGGGATAGGACTCTAGCAGAATGTAGGAGAACAAGAATGGGCTGCAGGCAGTCTTGGCCTTGGTGGGTTACAGCTGCTCTGAACCAGGTGTTTCTACTGAAGACCGGCTGCCCCTCAGAGAGGCAGCTTATAATAGAGAGGACCACTACCACAGGAGAAGACTACTACTAAGAAAGGACTACTGAGAAAGCAAGCAGGACTGAAGCAGCTTTAGGTAATAGCAGCCTCCCTTTGTGGCACAGAGCAAGAGTCAAGCTTTTGTTGTTTAGCAACATAGGACAGGCTATAATCCTTTCTGGTTATTGTCTACTGTGCAGGACCTATAAGGGGCCCCAGGAGCTAAAATACCAGTACAAGCAACTGTGAGATCCTGACCTGAGTGTGAGTATGGCAAAGATATTAAAATATGCTGGTTTGTCCTTTCCAGCCTTAGGTCAAAGACAGGAATCACTGGAAGTTAAGCTTGTTATATTTCTTGAGTTTTCTGAAGTTTGATCCTCTCCGAAATAGGAAAGGAAGTGTTCTATTAAAGCTTTTGTTCAGTGTATCTGCCTTCCTGCATTGATCATGCCTCTTTTATAGAATTCTAGAGACAGGAATACATAGGAAGAGAAATTTTTCTTTTGAGGTAAATTAGGTAGGGGGAAACAGAAATACATGCTTATTAAATCAGAATTCATTTGAAACTGGGTTGAAAATATGAAAGTACAGGAAAAAGTTATTACAATGTTTGAGGTAAAAACCTACATACAAAGAAAATGCACAGGTCTGTACCTCTGCTGCAGGGAAATAAGGCAAAGACAGAGCTACTAGTACCTGGTTGGCTAATTAAGAAAAGACAGCTAGAGAATCCTGTTTTCCAGAAGAAATACCACACAAGTAATGTGAACACTATAATTTTTGACTACTCTTGATTGTTGACCTATAGGGCCCTGGTTGCCCACCCACATCTGGGTGGATAGTTTGTGTTAGCCTTGGCAGGTGGGTGGAACCAGACATGCTGTCATCAGTCTGTGGATCCACAATGAGTCCCCTTAAATGTTTTATCACTGTTTCCCCTTTTCCATCAAGTAATAATCTGGTTTCAAACTAATGAGGAACAGAAAAACAAAGATTTTTTTTCTTTTGATTACAGTGTGCTGTAGAAGCTGCTTTGGGATTTACTCTACATTTATTCAAGTCCTCTGACACAAGCTTGCATCAGCAGCAGAGTATAGATCTAGAGGAAGCAATGGCCACCAGATAAAAAGCAGATGTTTTCCTTTTGTCTGGAAGAAAATAGATAAAAGTTGTGTCACTGTCCCTCGGGCTGTCAATACATCCACGATACTTACGTGTGTGTTCTGGTGCCTTAAAAACTTCAGTCAGGATAAATTCATGAAAAGTCAGATTAAAATTGCTCCATATTAGCCTTTTATCTCAACTTTACTAATGAGAGATATAACCTCTTTTGACTGTGGCCCAAATTCACTTATACCAGCAGAAAGAACACTTAAGATTTCAATGTGTACATAATCAAACTCTTACACTGTTCAGCATATGCTTTTTGTATCTTTTGACATATATGAAATTTTTTGTTTCCCTGCCAACGCTTTTGTATGTGGTTGTTGCCTTTAGGAGGTTTAATTTAGGTGGTAAATACCTCTGTAGCACAGACACACCACAATAAAGTGCTCACATAGCATGCTTTATCCTACCGTAAGTACAGGAGAAACATATGTTGTAACACATTGCAGAAATAACTGTAGCAAATCTAGTAAGATGCAGTCCTACATTTAGCCTTTACTATAAAGAGATAGAATGTTGTAGCACAAATTATTGTGAATTAGGGTGGCAAGTTCTTCTAACGATACCAGAAGCCAGAGAAGCATTTTCCAGAATACTGTTTTGAACATTTACCATATTGCCTGTGCTATTATACGTTTTCAAACATGCGTTGTAGGTTTCACCTGGTAGAGGGAATAGAAGGTCTGGAAGGGAATAAAATATCTCTAATTTATAGCAGGATTTTCTATTTTTGCATAATAGTAGTTTAATCCTAGATTAAGGTCAATAAATGTACAACATTGTTTCAGTGCACTCCATTACATCAGGATATATGCAATTAATTTCCATCTTGCATCCTAAGTAAAAGGAGAGATTGATTAATGTGTTTTTAAAAGTTTATACAACAGTAAAAAAAAAAAAAAGCTTCTCTATTTCTTCCTAATATTTTTGGGTGATTTGAAGGAAGAATACTCCAGAAAAAAAGAGGAAAATACAACTAATGTAAAAGTTATTCAGGTAAGACTGTCATTGGTTCATAATAATAATAATGTAATACTTTTTATCTACTTATCAACACACTGTTCTCTGACACTTGGATACTAGAATAGTGTGATCTTAGGAGTTAGCAATGACACTTCTTTCTGTACATGACAGTCCTTCCCATGTCTCTCTGAGCCTGTCTGAAATGTTTTCATTCACATAAGTGGGCACAGTGGTTGCAACATGACAAAATGAAGCTTGATAGTCTTTAGGAGTCTGAAGTCTTACCTGCCATCTGAAGGAGAATGTACCTGCTCTGGCTCCAGGACTCCAGACCTGCCCTTTTACAGCTGTGACATGACAGTTTTACCAAAATGAGCACTGGGGAAAAAAAAAAAAAAAAGGCTAAAAAAAGGGGCTCATTTGAGTAAGTAAACATCTTTATTATTCTTGAAATAAACTTTTCTATGGTGAAAAATTTGGAAAAACCAAGCACATAACCAGTATTTTAACTATTTTATTGGAAATATGTATTTTGTTTTCTTCACCATTAGATGTGTGCCTAAAATTTACTCTGGCAGTGTATTTTTCAAAGCAGGTAAATAAAATTTTAAAAGTACAGTTGAGACAGATTTTTAATAGTTTAATAGGCAGTTATGATCAGAATACAAATCTCTTGAGATTTTCAAAGAGAAAAATCTGTCAGGAAGTTTTAGTTGTCTAACTCAAATGAAGGCTTTTGACAATCCTACTAGATACTTATTCATAATCTTCATCAGTTAAAAGCATTCACAAATATGATTTTCAGACATAAAAATATTTTAATTGGAACTAAGAATCGAAGTTATTTAGTTTATTCCTATCTGTTGAAGGTAAAGCACCTGGTAAGTCACTAGTGCTATATATTTTAAGCTAATACTTGAAAATTCTCATGTATTTTATTTATGGAAGAGAATTTTTCACTGAAAGTCATCTTATTAATTTTTGTTTTTCAAAACTACTAAGTTTCTAAAACATTTAGAATCATAATTTTGCTCGAGGGAACAATTTTAACAAAGTTTAGAGGCTTCAACAACTATTCTGAATACTTTTATCTAAAATTCAAATTTCCTATATATACTTTCACTGTTGGTGTAAAAAATTTAGATCTATGCTCCTTTCTTTGTATCTTGCTAAATACTCTTTTTATTTCAGTTTTTGAGTTTTGAATGTCTAGACAGATTTTCATTTTAAGGACCCTATCACTGTTGCCAAAATATTTGGTTCTTTGGAACTGGAGTTTTGAACACAACTCAATGTTTTTCTAGAAGTTTGAAAAACATAGAATTCATTAATTTATTGTACCTGACATTTCTGGTTATATTTCTAATTTCCTCTTCCATTTCTAAGGAGCTTCTTTGTCTTACAACCCTTTTTTAAAATACGTACATTTCAACTCTCATTTTTCAAACTCTCTTTGTTATACCTTGCCACTGAATTCCAGCTTTGTATTTCCTATAAAAGGTTTTGTTCTTTTTATTTTCACATTAGTTCTTTGTTAATCCTATTATTTCTCATCCTATAATTATACCTTCCTATTCTCCTTTTACTGTAACTCCTCTGTGTGACAGTTTAGAGCATTAAACATCCATCGTGACAGCCCTTGTCTCCTGCAGGAGAGGAATGTGAAGTAAATAGGCTCATGACAGCTGTCCCCAGTGAGAGGTCCTTTATCACAACACGTGTGGTGGGCCTGAAAGAGGCAAAGTCTTGTGTTTTGCACCCAGAGTGGTGGCTCGTGGCTTTTTGTAGGGTGGCTCAACATTGGACTAGCAACCCTTCTATTGAAAAAACTAGGCAGCGAGTAATTTCAGACAAGAAAATTTCTGCTGCAGTACTGTGTGGAGAAGGTGTTCACTGATTTGCAAGATCAGTCACAGGAGCTGATAATATTCTGCCAGAGTTTTGAGAGTGTCTGGTTTATGACATCATCAGAAACAAACCAATTCATTATCTCTGAAGTTGTGCTCTGTAGCTCTTGTTCTTACTGGGCACTCATGGGCAGGGGCAGTGGCAGCTGTGCTTCTTAGGGCTAACAAAGGCATGGTGTGTGTGCCTCATCCAGCCACCTCCTGGCAAGCCTGGCAAGCACCAAACCACTGTCTTGTTCTGTAGGGGAACAACATCTGTGTCATCTGCTACAGCTTCTGGAGTGGTGGTTTTTCTTATGCAGAAAATGTTGACTAAAATGTCATCAATACTTTTCCCACCAAGGTGCAGTGTGTGGTGTCCTATGGGCAGGGTAGGTAATATCACCGAAAAAGAGGAATCCCCTTGTCTCAAATGTTGTCCTTTATGCACAGATGTGAGTGAAACTGATGCTGCTGGAAACACATAGAAATCAGAATGACTGAATTCTGGATTCACAGAATGAATTGGTGAATATTTGTAGCCACTTTTTTCTATTCTTGATTCTTCCACATGTGATAGAAAAATGTCCCTTGCTTGATCGGTTTATCCCCACTTCTTTGTCTTTTCCTGTAGGACACTCAATTCTTATTGTACTGTAAGATTATACTTCAGTAATGCATGGCTCTGAGAAGCAACATACAACCAGCAAAGGCTCCTGGTGACATCCAGCTTTGATAGAGTTACATAAGCATAGGTTTGAGATACATGAGGCATAGTGGCCTGAATTTCTTCCCAAAGAATTACATGTATGCTACTGATGTGTGACTGGTTGTACAAAATGTATGCTCTTAGGGGAAACTAATGAATTTTACTATGTTTTAAGGGATTTATTGGAAAGTAAATTGGTTATAAGTGGCGTGGGCTACGCTATCCATGTAAATCAAAGTAGTTGTAATGACTTAAGAAACTGGCTCTACAAATCCATTTGTTAACAGCAGTAATGATCTGACTGATTATAACAATGTTATGGCAATACCATATCAAGTTATAGTTCCTGTTCACAGAAGTCTGGACTGATTTATCAGGTTCAGTCACAAAAATGTTGCAAATTTAGCTGCTTTTCAGAGGAGGTGCAGCTGCCTTCCTATAGCTTTGTCCTGGCTTGCAGCAGTGGTAGAGTTGCTGAGAACTATTAAAATGAAAATATTGTTTCTTTTCAAACCCAAATTTTATCTAGCAAGTGCTGAACATAATTCTTTGATGAGAGAAAGGCAAAACTTCCCAAAAATGTTGCTTCATTTGGACTATGCTTTGCTCTGCCTGTGCACTGATTACTTTTGTCAAACATTCTTCTCAAATTTATTGTTTTGATTTTTAGGCTAAATCAGATAAGTAAATTTAATCCTACAAGTCTTTATCATTTTTTCAATTACCAAGGAAATATTTGAACCCTATCCTGCAAACTACTATTGCTTTTTTAACCTTAAGGTTGTGAGGGGATTCATGCCCGAGAACTAATGGTGAATTAAGTTAATAAATACCTATATTAGTATATTAATATTACTTTGTTGAAGGTAGATAGACCAGGTAAGTTGACTGGACCCCACACATGCTGATACATAAGAACATGTTTCCACCTGTTATGTTAAGAAAGAGCCTAAAGCTAGCTTAAAAATAACTGGAAAATTATGGCTTCCTGTCATGCCAAAATTGCCCTTCTGCTTTCTTCCCAGATTTCTTCCAGCAGTTGAATATTGAACAGCAGATGTATTCTGATCACTGGACAAACAATATAATGTGTCTGAATTTGAATGCTAAAAACTACCGTTGAGCCTATGAATTAAAAATTCTGTCACTGGAGAATACTGAAATAAATTACTTCTTACTTGAAGTAGATAGACTTCTGGCATTTTTTAAACAGTACCTGAGAAGAAATCTCTAAAAAAATGTAATATTCACTACTGATCCTAAAACTGGCACATCAGGGTTCCAGCTGTAGCTTCTCTACCTATTTAACAAACATTAACTGAGCTAGTATACATTCTAGGATCAGAAAAGGAATCAGTCCTCATTTAGGCTACTGTCCTAACCTGAGGTTTTCCATTATATTGCTTGTAGAAGTCTGAAGTGTCTACCTCAGTGACAGAGTGAGCAGAATATTATTCAACTTCATGGAATATATTCTGGCACTTAGAACTCGGTGCTTGCATCCCCAGATTAATAATGATTCTGTGCAATAGATGTGATAAGTTTAAACTCTTTGTAAATGTGTTTGATAGAGAATTTGAAGATGATTCTTTAGGAAAACCAAGAGAAAAAATAGAAAATGGAAGTGGAAGCTTTTCTGTGCCTTTTATGAGCATTGGTTTTAAAATGAAGCTACAGAGACATGACAGGGGTAACTTGGCCTCCTCTATTCCTTGAAGATCATCAGAACCCTGATCCACTTAGAGAAGGAAATCTCTTCAGCATGGTTGACCCTTTTCCTGAGTAGGTCAGTCATCCATGGATCTGAGTGCAATAAATTTGCATGAATTATTTAGAATAGATATGACTGATAATGGTCAATTAAATTATTTTTCTCTATGTCTAATGAGCTATGAGATTAAAAATGTTTGGTTCAGGCTAGAAGGATAACCAATTGGACTTATTGGACTTTACAATGAAAAAGGACTTTGCTTTATGATGTTAATTGCTGGCTATATGCCCATCACGACGCTTGGTGCCTCATAGCACCTCTCTGCCTTCTCAGATTTGGAGATTTGACACTGACTTACTTTTGACTGAAGAATGAACTCTAATGAAACTGAACAAGGACAGTGGTGATCAGATCAGAACTCTGTTCAGCATGTAACAATCCAGCACCACACATGGTCTTTCCTACCCTGAAAGACTTATGAACGATGGAGCTCAAAGTCATGGAGTTAATGAACTCAACAGACTTTTATAGGGATGGTCCATAGACTAAGGGAATGATGTCTGTGCGTATATATAAAAGGACAGGAGAGGTGATGCTATAGTGGTCAGTGTGGGGCCTGGCATGATGCAAATTGTATGGAATACGGGATGGGTACTGCCCTGGTTTTAGCTGGAATAGACTTAATTTTCTCCCTAGTTCTTGGTATAGTGCTGTGTTTTGGATTCAGTATGACAATAATTCTGGTTGTTACTGAGCAGTGCTTACCCCAAGTCAAGAACTTTTGAGTGTCTGGTGCTCTGCCAGAAAGCAGGTGCACAAGAAGCTGGGAAGGATCATGGCCAGGAGGCCTGACCCAAACTGACCCAAATATTATGCCCTGTATGTAAACTGGGGAGGGGAGTTGACAAGAATGGCCCAGTTGCTGCTCAGGGATGTGATGGGCATTGTTCAGTGGGTGGTGAACAGTTGTATTCTGCATCACTTGTTTCTCTTGGGTTTTATTTCTTCCTCTCTTTTTTTCCTTTTTCATTATTATTTAAATTTTTAATTAATAAACTCTTATTATGTCAGCCCATGGGTTTTACCTTTTTCTGGTTCATCTTCCCATCCCGCTGTGGTGATGTGTGGGTAGTAAGTGAGAAGCTGAGTGGAACTTCTGTTGATGGCTACAATAGCAATGTTTCTCACACAGTATTATTTGCCATGTTTCAAAAGTTACTGAATATGGGTTGGAAAAATGGTAGGAATAACGCTTGTTCCTATTTATTCTTAGGGATGACTACTGTAATGTTATGAAATAACTGTCAAACCAGCAAACTTTGTTGGGTTATGTAAATATTGAGGAAAACTATAAATCTCTTCATATAATTATCTCTTGGTCTTGGACAGAATAATCTGAGGCCAATTCAGCTGAAATTAAATGAAAGTTAAAAGTAGATCCTCTAACACTGCTTCACAATATCATAAAAATAAATTTGACAGTATAAGAAAGTTCTTGAAATCAATTCATTTGAGAAGCTTGGGGCAAAAGCTGACTGAAAAACTTGCCATTTTCTTAATGTAGAAGTTCATAAGCTACTTCAAATACTGACTGATTATAACATAATAATAAACTACTTCAAATGTGGAATCCAAAGGAAGAGTAATAAAAGACTATGAGATGCAGGTCTGCTTGGAACACCTAATACTCTCAGAAAGGATATTGACACTAGAATGAATGGGAAAAGAATGGATTGATGAGCAAAAAAATATGTATTTTAGGTGTTTGGAGATAAAGTGAAAAAACCACAAGAATTCAAACTGAGGTAGACCTTGCATAAGGATATAAAACTACCATCCAGTTGTTTTATGGACACATGGATAAAAGGAAAAAAAAAAAAAAAAGAAATGGATTATTAAATAGAAAGCACAGGTTGTTCCAAAAGAAAAAAAAACCAACGTTTTTTTTTGAGAAGCTGGTGATCGAAACAGAGAAAACACAATAGAACTGGGTTGTCTGGACCTCCATGAATCATTTGATATGGCCACACATAGGAAATTCAGTTAAATGCATAGTGCAGGGGTTTAAAGCAAGTAGAAATAATTTTAGGATGATCTAGTTTCTTCAATCACCTGGACAGACAAGGAAAAAGACAAATAATTGGGACAGGTATTTGGGAGTCAATATAGAAAATAATTTGAGAAGAACTGAATGGGCTTGTAGATTAGAACTATAGGAATAAATCAAACACATGAAATACAAATTAATGATTAATTTGGGCTTTGATTTGACCAATGGTGTTCCACTTACTTCTGAATGGAATCTGAATTCTGAACTCAAATTCTTGAATAACAAAACGAATTATAGTGAGAATATTACTGTTAAAGAATAAGATGGAGAATTGCACCTCCGTGACATGGGAGAAGGACCTCAGTGTGAGTGAAGAGTGTGCCTCTGCAGCAAGGCATGCCAGTGGGATGTTGGGTAGCATCAACAGGGTTATGACCCACAGAGATAAAGAAGCCACTGTCCCACTCTACTCAGCACCTGTCCGGCCACATCTGGAACACTGTGTTAAGTTCTGCTTTACAAAAACTGCTGTGCAAAATATATATGGGCAGGCTGAGAGAACTGTGTTTTTTCAGTGTTGAGAATGGAAGGCGTAGGGGTGACCTTGTCATCTCATTCCACCATTTAAAGAGTGGCTACAAGGAAGATGGAGACTCCCTTGTTACAAGAAATCAAATGAAACAGACAAGGGCTAATGGTTACAAATTACTCCTGGGGAGGTTCTGATGGGACACAGAAAGGAAAACTTTTCACAATTAAAACAATCAGCTATTGGAATAATCTTCCCGGGGAAATGGTGGATTCCCAAATGTTGGACACTTTTAATATTCTGTAGGACAGGCTACTAGGCCATCTTGTCTGGACCATGCTTTTGCCAAGAAAGATTGTACTGGATGATCCTTGAGGTCCCTTCCAACTCAGTATTCTGTGATTCTATGTTTTATGATATTAATAAGAAATGTGATATAAATGGCTTGTATGTATATCTTGGAAGATAATCCTAAAAGGTCAGTGTTAATGCCATCACATATTGACCCTACAGATAGAATAAAATCTACCTTCAATTTTTCTTAGACATTTTATGAAGGTAAATGTAGAAAGCTTATGCTGGGATGTTTTGCCTGGCACTCCTGAATTCTGTGAAATGTGATCTTTGCTGCAATCATTTGGAAAGCAATTGTCTCACTACAGCTGAGAAATGGACTTAGTAAGTTCCTTGAGTCTTTTATTACTTTCTGTTTCTAAGTAAATTCAAACTGCAAAGATGAGCCTGAAGAGCTGAAGAAGGGAAGAATCCCACCTTGAGTTCTCCCTTCCCCTTCTGTTATGACGTGTGAATTAAAATCCATAAGGTTCTGTGTATCTGAAAAGTTTAAGCACTGAGGCACAATAAATGCATCCATTTATAATTTTCAAGGAACAGACGTAGAATGTTAATAGAACTTCAGCTGAGGCATGAAGTCCTACTTTTGCTACAATGCTTTGTAAAATTTTTTCCAACCACTTGGCCTATTGGCATTGATCCAGTCTATGTAGATTATGCATGATAGTTTAATCTTGATTTATTATAATTAGCATCAATTATCTTCTTCATAGCTTGGAAATATGCAGTTGTACCTTCAATTTAGATATATGCTGTCATACACAGAATACAGGGAAAATGATAGAGAGTAGAAACTCTTTTCCAAAGATCAGACACCCCAGCTGAAATATGTTACATTTATTCACAGTTTGGGTGCCAGACTCTCTGTCGTGCCACCTGAACCTTGACCTAGAATGACCAAACACTAGTCATGCAAGAAAGTCTTTTATCATCCCGGTTTCTTCACTCCTTTCAACAGATGTTGTCAATTATGTCATTTAAATATGTTGGGCATGGTGAAAAATTGCCTGCTAAGACTAGTCTTTTAGGTGAGAAATAGTCATCTCTGAACTCAGAAGACAGAAAATGAGACTCTCAGTCCCAATTTCCTTTAATTTACAATGTTCTTTATTTCCCCTCTCCTGCCTCCAGAAGGCCTTTCAGCTTTATCAGGACATACACACTTCTGGTAGTGAAAGGTCACTGATTAATTCACTCTACAACACAGTGCTTTGTGAACTTTTCAGATGTAAATTCTATTGTTCTGCTTGTTGGAGAACATGTAACTGGAAAACATAAGCCTGTTCCAAGCTAAACCATGAATGCAAAAGGACAAAAAAGAAGGATTCTTTAAAGAAGCATCACTAATTAGGTGAATGAAATTAATCTCCAGAGGGCTTGGGTCTGCAAAGTTGCTTTGCTTGTAACATCCTGAAGGGTTTCTACTCAGTGGTTCTCAGTGAAGTCTGTTTCCCTAAGTACAAGAATTGCAACTTGTGCTCACAATCAGGATTATTTAAGTTTTTATGAGAGGAAAACAAAGAAAAAAAGGAGAAAAATTCTGCTGATGAAAACTGACAACAGCAACCATATTCATTTCATGGGAGTTGGGTTTAATTGCTTCACCTTGGGGGTTGGGAGGGGGAAGATTGCAACCGTAATGCTTTTTATTTAAAAGGTAATATACTGAAAATATGAATGTATTTCATGGCATTTGCTGAACTTTCAATTCTGAAGAGATGCATGATGGTCTTTTTTGTGCAAGTCATATTGCACTAGACCCAAACATTTTTAAGCTTTCCCAGATCAATGTAGTTTCTCCTTCCTGATGTTCTTGACATATTTCTGGATGCAGCCTTTCAGTTTAAAGCCAGGACAAGGACATTTTAATTCTAGTAAATATCTCCATAGGCAACTGCTAGATAAAATATTCACATATTTAGGAACAGCACCAAAATTACATTTTCCTTAGCACAAGAAGTAAACAGACACTAGATAAATCAATAAAACAACTCTCTGTATTTCACTTTCTCTGTTTCCTTGCTTCTCAATGTCCAACAGGATTTGTATCAGTGTAATTTCAGAATTCCAAAATCCCTTTCCTTATCACAACTTCTCTTTGCCTTTGATTTTTGCTTTCTTCTATGAATGTCTTTTGTCTTTCTGAGAATTGACATCCTGTTTCTTTGATATGGTTTCAAGAGAAGCACTTTCTTCTGCAAAGTGTCCCTAGATTATAGCTGGGGCTATGTTTTTTGCCATGTTTAGATAACTAAAGGGATAAGACAATTAGAAAACTCTTTATGTTTTAAAAAAAAAGGACGTTTTCATTTCTTTCTTCTCAATTGAAGTCTAATCAGATGATTAAAACCCATGAAGATGGCATACAGGCGCTGTTTGCAAGCACTTTGGGCCAAGGGCTATATGTGGGACTAATACAAAAAGATGGTCATTGCACAATCTCATGGATATGAACTGTAGAGTTTTGCTAATCTGGTGTACACAGTGCCTCTTCTACTTTTCTGTGCCATACAAGATGGGGCTTAAACTCATGCAAGAGGAATTCTTATAGATTTCTTTGAAAACTACATTTAAGTATACACTCTGGTGAATGTATTCTGCCCCAATCATCAGGCAGAAAATAGCTACTATACCAAGGACACACCTGATTCAGCATGGAAAATGAAACGAGGAATTTGCAAAGGATTAGAGCTGTTCCGTATTATCTACCCACACAAGATGGAAACAACTTTTAATATATGAATGCTCAATGGAATGCTTTAGGAAGTTTAATGTGTGGTTCCTAAAAACAGTTTACAACCGAAGGTTATCTTTTCTGCAATTGAAACTCAGAGATTTCATTAGTTTAAATTAGCATTTCTTGAAGCTACACATTTACTATCATGGTAAATCACTGAAGATGTTTCATGAAATCCAGATGACATTTATTTCCTCCTTTTGTAGCAAGCATGTTTTCATCTTATCATAGATGAAATCATAAAGCATAGAAAAGCTGAGTCATTTCTGTGTTGCAGGAGCCTTTACTTCAGACATTTCTCTGTTATGTTCCATTGACTTCAAAATATGTTTTTAAAAACCGCAATTTAATATCCAGCACCTGCAAAATATTGTGAAGTATTAGGAACAGTTGTAATGAAAACTGACTGCAAGCATCATAACAACAGGTGACATTATTCATAACCTACAGTTATAACGAGGTTGTGATGTAAACTCAGTGATCACAGATGAAATAAGCCAGCTACAAACGTGAAAATATCCTGAACTTTAGAAGTAATACAACCAAATATAATAAATCTTGCCTGCAAATGTAATAAGGCCCTTAACTGAAATGTAATAAAATCTATCAACAGCTGCAATGTATATGGAACATATTATATAGCTTTACTATGAATAATACCCCCTGCTGTTTATGGACTCCACAATGTCATGCTTTGTCTTCTTCCAGAAAATCAAGTGCTACGGGACTGTTTTCCAATTTATATTAAGTATGACAGTGTGCTAATACAAAAATGTTGAGGGTGAAAATGAAATTTTGAATCCAGATGTGCTCCTTCATCATCCGTTAGCATAAGAGAAAGGATGTGGTCTACCACATGTGGCTCAAACACTTCCTCAGCTAGACAAGGTAGGAACTGAAATGGATGTTCTGGGTAACTAATGTGTTCCTCTACTCCTAACAATATAAATATGTACACAAAGAAAGAAGGAATTTTGTTGAGTGATGCAGCAGGGGGAAAGTTCAATCTGCCTGATCTTTACATGCTTTCTTTTTTGGCTTCTGAAATTTTATTTGAGGATAATATATATCATTTCCTAGGAAGTGCCAAGTTGTGACTTCTTTATTGGACTCCTATTCCAAGAAATGAGAAGGAAGGTCTGATGTGATATGTCTCACTGGCTGCCATCTGTTTGTGATAATCCTGTACAACTCTAGAGATCCTGAAATGACAAGAAAACCTGGTACTGCAGCTCAGGAGAAACCAAGAGAGTTCTAAGGTGAAATATCAAAGGAAAGATCTTGATAGTTTCTTTTTGTGCAGAGGTGACTTGATCTTCAGTAGTGCTAAATCCTTTGCTATGGAAGACTTGCCTCTGACAGTTACAATGATTTTACACTGACCCATTCCCAACAGAAATGTTTCCGTTGCGAATGCAATGCACAGAAATGAAATGCTACATGGGTTCAAAAGCTGTTTATATTGTGCCATCTCCAGCCATGCCATTGTCCCAATGTTTGCTTTCTGTCACATTGCATTGTGGACGCAAATGTGGTGTCATATCATGGCAAATTGTTGGGTAGTCTCCTGACATTTCCAGCAGCACACAGCTCACTACTAATATCTCAATAAATAAGCCTAACAATATTGTGTCTGCAAAAAAAAAGTTATTAGAGAGTGCTTTTGGTAGAACTTAATAATGGATTAAAGTATCTTGCATATCCCAGGTAAGAATTAGTACCTGCAATCTATCTTTTAAGGTTGTTGTAAAGAATACTGCTGCAACTCTGTGAGTACAGAGGGACAAATAAAGTTATTTGGTAAAATTTGAACTGTGATGTTCTACAGGGAATTTTTTTTTAAACAATATAATTATGGGCCTAAATCCTATTAGGCGCCTCTGTACATATATTAAGATGTTTATGTAAGTCCCACTGGATATCAGCAAGTAGAATTTGAAATTAGGAAAATAAAATATAGTTCTGTAAAGTTGCTACAGAGAAGAAACAGTAAAAATGACTTTCAAGAAATGTAAACACCACAAAACAATAGGAAAATTAAGAAAACTCTTTTGTTCTGTATTTTTAAATTTAATAAAATGGTTGCTTGCAAAAAAAATATATAAAACATTTTCAATTGTTTTAAGTTGACAGTGCCCTTTAAAGGCTGCCATTACCATAGGTTTTGCTTTCATCTGAAGATCCATCTGGATTTAATAACCATTTTATATTTTACTGTATTTTGATTTCCAGTTTGGAGTTGTGGGAGACAAATGACTACTTTACTAAATTAAGCCCAGGTCTATTTATTTCACAAATGGTATTCCAAAATAACTCTAAATCATTTGCAAGGAAGTCACATACAGTGGTCATGTAGACTGTATTTCAATGAAATTTGCTCAATGTTATCAATACAGCTCTTATTTTTTAGCATATTTTAAACACTTAAACATTTAGGTGGTATGAGGTAGATGCAAGAAGATAGGTGTGTTATTTTGTCTGAAACAGTCAGAATTAGCCTTGCACTAAGAGTGGTGGAGACATGAGCTCAGTGAAATCATCTGTCAAAATTTCAAATTCAGAGGTCAGGGCTACCACTACTGTACAAAGAATCTAACTTTATTGCTCAACATTTTTGTGTCCTGTGCAAACTGTCATGATTGCTGCCATGTTTTAATTTTCTGCTTAATACTTGACTAACTGTGCTAGTTTCGGCTGGGGTAGAGTTAATTTTCTTCACAATGCCTGGCATGGGGGCTGTGTCTTGGATTTATGGTGACCACAGGGTTGATAATATAGAAATGTTTCTGGTTTTGCTGAGCAGGGCTTATTCAGTGCCAAGGCCTTTTGTGCTTTTTGTACTGCCACACTGATGAGGAGACTGAGGGTACCTGGGAAGTTGGGAGGAGACACAGTCAGGACCTAAGTCACAGTCAGGTGACCCAAACTGACCCAAGGAATGTTCCAGACCATGTGACATGGTACTCAGTATATAAGTGGGGGNGTTTCGGCTGGGGTAGAGTTAATTTTCTTCACAATGCCTGGCATGGGGGCTGTGTCTTGGATTTATGGTGACCACAGGGTTGATAATATAGAAATGTTTCTGGTTTTGCTGAGCAGGGCTTATTCAGTGCCAAGGCCTTTTGTGCTTTTTGTACTGCCACACTGATGAGGAGACTGAGGGTACCTGGGAAGTTGGGAGGAGACACAGTCAGGACCTAAGTCACAGTCAGGTGACCCAAACTGACCCAAGGAATGTTCCAGACCATGTGACATGGTACTCAGTATATAAGTGGGGGGAGGAATGAGGAAGAGGGAGAACATTTGGAGTGATGACGTTGGTCTTCCCAAGTAATGTTATGTGTGATGGAGACCTGCTCTCCTGGGGGTGGCTGAACACCTGCCTGCCCATGGGTAGCAGTGAATTATTGTCTACTAATTGTTTTGCTTTTCTTATGTGGGTGGCTTTTGCTTTCCCCATTGAACTGTCTTTATCTCAGCCCATGAGTTTTCCATCTTTTACCCTTCCCTTTGTCTACTTGATCCCACTGGTGGGGGAGTGAGCGAGTGGCTGCTTCGAGCTTGGTGGCTGGCTGGGGTTAAACCACAACACTGAAAAAGAACTTGGTACTCTAAAAGAACAGTGATCTAAACTTTTGGGGATTTTTTTGGGGATATAATCCAGGAATTATTAATTCGTTTTGCAGATCCATTGATTAATGCACAGAGAGTAAAGACCATGAAACCAAATTCACTGAAGCCTTTAGATTAATGACTAATGATTTCCCAAAAACACCCATCAGCACATTAAAAAGGCTAAAATGGCATCCAGAAATGTTCATTTCAGCATCACATATTCCAATAGTTAAACTTATTTGGATTAGTTTGGTGATAACAACCGACTGTATTCAGGAACAATGGCAGACCTTAAACAGTGTAGAGCATGGGTGGGAAAGGGGACTGCCTCCAGTGATGGTCTTATACCAAATATTCCCTCTTGGAACAGAACGGGAGCTCCAAAGGCACTGCAGTTCCAGGAATACATTTATTTTCTTCCCGTCCAAAGGAAAAGAAAAAGCACAGCTGCACCACAGTGCAGTGCAGTCCAGAAGTTCAGGGGCATCCTCATGAGATGTTGCTTTTTCCTGGAGCTCTTCGGGGAGGTGTAACTACTCACCACTCCTGACTCCCAGCTGACATGAAACATAGTGGAGTATTAAATGAAATGCACAGCACTGACATTTCAAACCTTCCTTGTGCCAGAAAATGGAACACCTGCACTGGACAATAGGAAATGAATTATTAGAGTCAAGCAAATTTGTGAATTTTTAAGCATAGTGCTCTACTCCAGATCCTACAAATGAAAGCCATAAATGAAAGACTATGGCAGTGAAAATCCCTCCAAAATCTATGTGTATATAACAACTTAGTTATACTTTTTGGTCACCTGTTTTTATGATTAATATGTTGAGGGCTTTTTAATGAGGTGAAAATATGAAAGAATTTGAAAACTTATACTATTTAAGGCTCCTTCTAATGACAAATGATACTTAAATACATACAAAAGAGAGAGATTATGAAAATTCCCTTATGACAGAGTTCCTATCTCCACTGTCAATAGTAATTGTTGAAGTATTACCATTCAACATCTAAATTTAAACCAGGAATCTCCAATCATTTATAACAACAAAGAATATTCTGAAAATGAAACTTGATTATTATCCTTGTCAAAGAGTAACACCTAAAATGTAAATTTTACTGCACAAGATAACTAAAGGGAAGATAAATAAGCTAGTAATGAATTACTGTAGTAAGCATGGAGTTTTATTTACTTAATTGAACTTAATTGAAATTTGCTGGGAAACAATTTCAGAGCAACATGTCATTCTACTAGGTTCTTCTTTGTTTCTTCGTCTTAAGGTTACAATGTCTGGTTGTCTTTAGTATGATGATATTATGAAATTTTTCAGCATGGGAAAAAATTTTTTGACACATTCCAGTTTTGCAGTTGTAAAGAAAACTGGAAATTGCTTATTGCTCCTAATTAGAAAGCTGTTATTGTTACTATATTAAGCAGAAACTTGCTGTGATGTAGAGGAATTTTAAAGTATTTCTAATTTTTCATATCTCTAAGTATTTATATTCGTCAAATCCCTTTGGAACATTATAAGAAATTAATTTTACATTTTGTTCCTTGGGATCTTAATAGTGACTTCTTTTTCCTTTAGCAGGTGTCACAACAGCATAGACAGAACTTGTGATGTGGAAACGCAAATATCTTTCTAAATTTCCTATAATACTGTTGTTAGTATGTGATCATATTCCCTCTTCCAGGTAGACAGGAGACTTACACATAAATACTCAGATCACTATGGCAGGTGATTTCTTCTTTCCCTTGCTCTGGCAGTGACTCTTAAAATTCACCAAGATACTCTTGTCTCACATTAATTAATCCTGTGTATTTATATTTATATGTGTATATATATATTTGTATGTAATATGCATAGCAATACACACCACTGCATATATATCTAAGTACATTTACATGTTGTTGCTATTGCAGGGTCCTGCTAATATCTGAGAATTAAAAAAATAAATACCACCAGAGGGCTCACAAGCTATTTTATTTTTGATGTCAACAACTGTCTAAACCAATGAACACTGAGATTTACACTTTGCCTGTAATTAAATCTTCCACATTTTTAATATTTCTGTGAAGACATCTAGGTGCCCAGATACGAAGGTGAGGGTACATTATCCCTTCTTCTGACACCGCAATCTCATTTCAATATTACTATAATTTTTCTGCTTAGTAAAAATGTTCACTCTCAGCCCAGAGAGTGAACTTCTCTGTAGAAAAGCAATTGCTGTCTTGAACTTAGATGTGCCTGAAGTGTAATACCCTCGACATTGGATTGTAGCCTATAGATCACATGTGCACGCATGCAAGCTGATGGTCAGACACTTAGAATGGTCCTGCAATCTATGCAAAGACAGACAGGGGTGTAGGTATGTGAGTTGCTTGGATTAAACAGCCTTTTAAAAAAGCTATTCAGATGACATACCACTTCCTCTTTTGTGAACTGCGTATGTATCTTATTGCCCAGGTCAGCCACTTCTGCCTTAAGAAATAATTCTGATCCCAATGCTCTTCCATGGCAGACAGCTTGCCGATCCTTTAAATGCCTCTCAGGGACACCCGGGTTGAAGTAGGCTGGCAGGAAAAAACATAATTTGCGTGTACTGACCATATGCTAAAAAGTAGGAACAAGGAAGACTGTACACGAGAAAATGACACTGTTATAAAGTCCTTAGAGGGTAGGTTTGAGAAAAAAAAACGTAAGAAAAAACAAATCCAAAATCAGATAGATTGACAGAACTAACTGCACATATACAGGACCAACAGCACTCATAAAACCCCTTCTGCCGGGCATAACGTGGGAAAGTCTGAGAGATTCATCTTCAGTTATTGAAACCTAGCCCCAAATCATCTCCAGTCCCTTTATTCCCTCCCCACAACCACCAGCATCACTCTCTCAGTAGCTCTTATTCTCCCTTCCTTCTTGGTTTTATTCGTTCCTTGTGATCTCTACCAAAGCTGGCTTTGCTCTTAAACCTCCCTTTGATTTCTCTGCTTCTCTAATTCCTTTCCTTCCCTCTTTGTTTTCATTCCCTTTGCTTGATGCCAGAGCCTGTATTTTCAATTCTTCCCACCCTTGTGCTCTCAGCTCCTCACTCCCCTCTCAGTGCTCTCCACCTGACTAATCCCCAGTACTGGCTCCTTACCAAAAGCACTACTTCCATTTCTGTTCTCATGCTGTCAAACACATCTGGAATAAACTCACTTCCTCAGCTTAAACATAATTCTCTTATCTAAGCTTGTCTAAAGATTTTTACTTCTCTTCCTGAGTGAACTCTTAAGCTGGAAATTGCCTATCATTGCTCTCTACTTTATAGTTCACTCTAAAATTTTCTGCCCTCAGCACTCTGCCACCTTCTGCAACATCCCCCTCACAATCTTTCCCACCTCCTCCCTCTGAAGAGAGTGTAAACCCTCTGCAAGATTTGAGTGAGCAGCATCCTTCATCACCATTAGTCAATTCTATTTTTAGTGACCAAACACAGTGATAAGACTTTAGAAATTCTAAGCAACAAAGATAAATGAATATTAAGCCAAGAATGACATTTGTCTTCCTTAGCACTTTTGATAGGTTTGATTAACCATGAAGAAGAAATAATTTTCTAAATAAATATTCGGTTATCTTTAAGCATTCTGCTTCCATCTGCTTTTCTTTTATAACAGACATAACAAGAAGGTGCTTAAAACTTGCTTTCATTAAGAGAGTATGTAATTGAAACCACTTCAAAGCAAGAGTCAGGAAAATATAAACTAGATGATGATCATTGACTATAATTTCATTTGAGTTGAAAGACTTAATTGTTATACATCTTGAATGGACAGTATTCAACTCAAGCAAAAGATTTTATTTTATTTATTTTTCTTTTAAACTCTCATTGGGTTTATCTCAGATTTCTTGGTTTCCATAGATGTTTTTGTTCACAAGGTAATAATTTTCGCAAGAACAGAATTGATGAAGTCTTTTTCTAAATGCCCATGATATTTGTAGGCATAAGACTTTGGCACTGTGGGTTGTGTCTACTCAATTGCTACCATTTTTACCAATGAAAATAAAATCACTGATCCAGTGAAGAAAATATTTGATTGGGGGAAAAAAACTTGAATGTATTTACAACTGAACGGCAATTTGAAACAGTAAACGGAGGTTTTTTTCTGCATTAGCTTCAATGGAAGATATACTTATTTCCTTTCCTTCAGAAGTGACTGTATCTTTAACTTTTCAGATGTTTATGAAATTTAAATTTTCTGTGAGGCTTCTCTCTACCTTCTATTCTTATTTTGTACCAGTTAACTTTCAGATTTAATTCTGGTTAAAATGGTGGTCTTTGTTTACAGTACTGTGGTGGTATTTTTTTTAAAAATATCACCTATGAACAGAAAAGATGGAAAAAACTGGATCTTAGGTAGAGAAAGATTTTTCTCTTTGGTTGTGGTTTAACCTCAGCCAGCAACCAAGGCCCACACAAAGCCTCTTGCTCACTCCCCCACCAGTAGGAATGGGGGAAAAACCAGAAGGGTAAAAGCTGGAAAATTCATGGGTAGAGATAAAGACAGTTTAATAGGGAAAGCAAAAGCAGTGCACGCAAGCAAGGCAAATCAAGGAATTCATTTACTGCTTCCCATGGGCAGGAAGGGGTTCAGCCATGTCCAGGAGAGCATAATGGTGACTTGAGAAAACAATCACCATCACTCCAAATATCTCCCCTTGCTCTTTCTTCCCCTACTCTATACACTGAGCACGATGTCATATGGTCTGGAATGTCCTTTTGGTCAGTTTGGGTCACCTGTCCTGGCTGTGTCTCCTCCCAAATTCTCATGCACTGTCTGTGTCCTCACCAGCGTGGCAGTACAAAAGCAGAGAAGACCTTGGCTCTGTGTGAGCCGTGCTCAGCAATAACAAAAAAAACCTCTGTATTATCAACCCTGTGTTCAGCTCAAATTCAAGGCATAGCGCCATACCAGCCACTCCGAGGAAAATTAGTGCAGCCAAAATCAGCATATCTACATTTAGACCGATTTTATTTGCTATCCATGTTGAAATTAAATTATATTAGATGTGAAAAAAGTACTGATTAGTGGAGGCCGTGTACGTGGAAACCTTCTTGACCAGGACACCTTTGCTACAAACATCATCCAACAATCAGTTTGTTGTTCTTTCAATCATTTTCTAACATGCATGCACATGTAGCAACCAAGTGTTTCCTCAAAAATCCACTTGGCATATGCAAGATGGATACATAATCTAGTAAAGGAGCAACTGCAAAGAGTTGTGGAAGAGAAAATTAGGTAAAAGCTGCAATACACGTTCTTCATTGATTGTCACTGAAGTAATGGTAAAGGGTGTGAGAGTACTTTACTGGTCTGATCCCTCAGCTTAGATTCTTAATCCTTTGCCTTTGTTTCAGATAGATTCTGAGCTCTCTGGAGCTTAGTGTATTAAAAATACCCTGGTCTTGAGTCAGTCAGTTGTTTAAGATAATGTTGAACATATGCACATAGTAATGATAAAGCCAGATCAAAGCTTTAGCTCCTTTGCTTGTACCACATCTCAGCTGAGTTAGCCCACTGAACTTCCAGGATGACCCATAATATTGGGCATTTGCTTTTAGGACTGCCAAAAATGATAAGGCACATTTTTTTCACAATGATATGCCCTCTTAAGTCAGTTCCCATTGATCTGAAAGAACAAAATTCCAAGGGTAAACATCAGTATAGATAAAAACAGAAACCGAAGAAGGAAATAAAATTAGATAGAGAAGACTAAAATGCATAGGATATGACAATGGTCAGTGACAGGCTTACCAGAGGGGATCCTTTTTTTTCCCTCTTGCATTAGTGCTGCTTCTTGTGGTATGCCCTCTGTGTCACTTGTCTGGGAGGCAACCATACCCCTGAGCAGCCTCCTGTCACTTTAAGCATCTGCATCCAGCTCGATAGTCATCGACTGATAAGCAGCATTGCATGTTAAACCTAAACACTAACTAAATAAGTCTTTCATTTAGGATGCAAAGTTCAATTTGAAGTCTTCACTTTTAAGTTTCAACACGTGACACTAACAATGTTTTTATCAATCTTATTTTCAGCACAAAATTTTGTAATGATATTTTTTAGAGGATGGCATACGAAGAAGGTTAACAAAAGATCTGAAGTTGAGATAATAATGACCAGGAATGTTTTTGCACCTAGGGCTCTGAGATAAATTTTTTTTTATGCTGCATTCTACTGTTAATTGAAAAGTATTAGTGATCTTCTGGTTATCCTCTTTTTTTTTAAATAGGAAATACAAAATTATTAATTCTTCATATTACCATACCTCATAAAAAACCTCAAGAAATACCTCTCAATGTAATTCTCCAAATATATTGTTAATTTGTATGATTTAGTTAAAATCTCATAGCTTGCAAAACACCTCATGGAGGCAGTTCAATTTTTCTTCTTATACTTACATGTCTACCAACCTGTTCCAATTAATCTCACTTTTGATGGTGAATTTGCAACACCACTTTTCATTTCTGTCATCTGTGAAAAGTACTTTGGTCATCCCTGCATACCTGAAAACCTGACTGATCTGCAAGCATTCCAAAGTTTTAGAATTTCCTCTGAATGGTTTGGGTTATGGCAGTTTCAGTACTTAGTCTGTAAATTCCCTAGTTTGCATGGGGAGCTTTACACTTGTGTACTGTGTAAATTCAGTGGGACCTATTTGAATATTTTAGGCAAGATTTCAGGAAAAATATGAATATTAATTTCTACTTGCAGGCATAACCAAAGGATATGAGAATAGATGCCCTACTAGGCTGCAGCAGCAATCCGTGCAGTGCAGTACTCTCTCTTCAGACATGGCAGCAGGCAACTCTATTTGGGGAGAGCCTGTGACTCTGGCTGCTCTCTGCAGTGCACTCTGCCCTCCCTGCCCCAGAACACACAGCTGGCAGGCTCAGGATTGTATAGGACACCTTCTGTTGTTTGCTTTAGTTTCTCTGTTGTTGATCTGGCTTGGACTTCTTCCCCAATGTGCAGTGGAAACGCCTTCTACAAGTCCACCACCAGCTGCGCAAGCAAGTACGTTCCTCTAGCTATTCTAAATCAATCAGTTAGTTTGACTGAATGCTGTTGCATTCTAATACCATGGCTGTGAGTAATTTGTCTTATTTTCTACTCATTTAATGTCTGATGATGCCTGGTCTAGTGGAAGGTGTCCCTGTCCAGGGCAGAGGCATTGGACTAAATGATCTCTAAGGTCCCTTCCAACTCTAGCCATTCTGATTCTCTGCTTCTATGACATGATGCTGATTGTGGGAAACTACAATGTAGCACTCACACAGCCCAGCAATGCCTTGTCCTCCACTCTAGTGGCTCAATACCTCTCATTCCTTTGCATGAACTTAACTATTTGTGATGAATAGTTCAATACCAACCTTTAGTGGTTAGTTCATATAAGAACGAGTAGTTTGAGTATTCTTAAGCTTGGGTTGAATGGAGCTAACCAAGAGGTTGGTACACCCACTGGTGCCACAAACATTGTTAGGTCAGAAAACATCAATAATCAGTGATGCATTTCAGTGCTTGCCTATAGAGCAAGAAGTCTAGAAGAGTAAGTAAGTAAGTAAGAAATCTAGAAGACACACTTCTAGAGGTCAGGTGTACTTTTATTTGTCTTGAAAAATATTACTATCTCTAGTTGTATCTCAATCTGTTTGTAAGTAACTGAGTGGGAACAAAAGGAGACACATAAGGCTTGATAAGGGGACACTTGAGAGTAGGTGTCCCTCCTACGATATCTACCCTGCTGCATGGAAGGGATAAGGTCATGAAGAGAGAGGAAGAGCATCTGCACAACAGGCTTGCACTCAGGTACGAGGTTTTTTAGGGACTAATTCTTACCGTGGACCGTGACATAAAGACAATGTGGATGCCAAAAGCTGAGTTGCAGAGGGATTCTCCAGCTTTCTGCCTCTGTCTGTGAGAAAGTCTTTACTTTCTCACAGACACTGTCTGAGAGGCAGTTGGGAGTTTCTGTAAACTATCTTCCAGGTGCAAGTTGTTGTTATACTAATCAGGGAAATCCTTCATGTGGTAACTAACCAATCAATGTAAAGAGCTGGATGGTCAAGGGGCCAATGGCCTTGTGCCACTCCAGAGAACTAACATATAAAACCCATTTATATAATTAAATAAAGATTCCTCTTTCGTCTGAAACTGGAATCAGTGTCGTTCCTCGCCGATCTCCGTCTCGGACAGCAACAAGACAACGCTGTGTAAGGCTGTACTGGGACGTGGGCTATACAGCCCAAACCAGACTGTATAGCCAGCATGCCCATGTGACCCGTAAAGCCTTGGCTTTATACCAATTTAAACTAAAATATAATAGAATATGAGCAAAGCTTTATTTCCTTCCTCTTGTATTTATGCCGCAGAAGAAGAAAAGTGCTTTAGCAGCTGGTAATTGACTGGAAATAGTTAAAAGAATGGGATAAAGTTAAAAATCCTTGAAAATGCCTCACTTCACACTATTCAAAAATAATCTGGGATCAAAGTACATAAGCATGAACTAGAATGACAAGAAATGTTTTTTGGTGTTGCTTTCGCCACCCGTACTCTCTACTTTATTTTGTGTTCTGGCTCTTAACCCTCTTTACTCAGCCAAGGAGGGGTAGAGGGGAAATAAGAACTTCTTTCTCTTTGCACAGTGGCACATGGACAGCACACAATAGCAGTTCCTGAGCTGCCTTCAGTCAGGGGAGCTTGGGAACCACTCACTCATCCACTGATGAACAGGGCTCAGGGAAAAGCTGAGTCTGCAGCATTGACAGGCTCACTTCACCTGGGAGAGCAGGACGAATGAAAGGCATGGTGCTGTGTCAGAGAAAAGTGCATAAAGCCTCTCCCCACACTCAGAGATGATGTGGGAAGGAAGGTCTGGGGCTGCCTGAGGCACCATCTCTCCGGCGTTCCTCCTGGGGCAGTGTCTGCTCACCACCTGCTAGCCAGGACTTGCAGACAAATGGCACAATCTACCCTTCCTTTCATCTTTAGGATTCTAACAGCATTATGCAAATCCCAGCTCTGTCCCTGGCAACCCAATCCAAAGGCAATTTTGTATGCCTTTTTTTTTTTTTTTTTTTTTTTTTGTCCTTGTGACAGATTTCATCCCCAAAGAGATGAGTCCGGTAGAGGACAGAAGTGAAGGCTGCTAGAGTACAGTGTGTCTGGTTTTGAATGCAACGAGTTGATGGCTGCAGCCTAAGGCACTGGTGTGATTTTGTTTAAACAAACATAAGCCAATTAAAAATACAAAGAGATTCAAGGAAAAGATGCTCTTAGCTGAAAGCCTCATGGGAGAATAATTTAAAGAACAGATCAATAGCAGTGAGAGAGATTTATTCCCATAAGACTTAAAGCCAGCATGTAACAAATCTCGAGAAAAGCATTTATAGGATTGTATTTTGTGAGTGACTGTGGCATAAAAGAATGGTGCTTTAGCATAATTACAGTTAAATATTTACACAGTCTTAGCTGTTTCCGAGAAAGCAAATATCCTTGCAAAGATGATTTTCTCCTATTCAATATATCACTGAAAGTGCTTGCTGGGCATGTGTTTACAGCAAACATAATAATTATATAAATGCAGCTTCAAGGAAAAGGGTAGTGGAGAATGCTATCTTAAAAATGACAAATCACAAAATAAGAACAGTATACACTACAAGTTAAAATATTCTCCACCTCATTTTCCAAGTCATGGCTTTTGACTTGCCACCTCTTTCTTCACTCATTTGCGCATACAAAAAATCTTGAAAGTTGCAACAAGAAAAAAACCCATTTTTATAAATGTCCTGAAATTATTTAGCTACATGGGATTTTTTAAAAACTTCCAAGTTTATTAATACAATATTTTTTGACCTTCCAAGTATAGGAGCAGTACAGGATATTCCAGCTACTTTTCTCTTTAGCCATCTAGCTCAGGAGTCTTATTTAGGAGAATATTTCCCCTACTTTCTAACTATTATAGGTGTATAAGGGGAAATGAGAGGGACCAAAAATATATGTGCACTTATGTGTCTTCCAGAGGATGATTGAGAACAGCACCTCAGTTCAGAAGGTCTTTGCCCCTGGAGAAATATGTCTTGTGCTCTACTAAATGTTCAGGAACAGTAGAGGGATGGGTGTCCTATACTGGATCCATACAGTCAATAACATAACTTTCCCTATAAACTTAGACCTTTGAGAAAACTGCAGCTGAAAAATATTTTTTTCCGAAGGACAATGGCTTTGTCCCAAACATGAGAAATCTTGAGAGATTTCTTCTGAGCTGAACATTCATGCATTTTGCACAGCAGATAGAATAACTTTGAAGAAAATGCAACAATTCTTCATTGAGATTGGAAGGAGAGGCTGTTTCTGTGGTATGATGGCTTTAAAAATAGGGTGTACACCAGGTCTTTGGTGTACATCTGTGTGGTTCCACTGCTTTACACTGTCTTTGTTAAATCAGTGGTAAATAGCAGTTTATATCAGATGAAGAAATGACCCATTGTTTTACACTGCTCAGAGGGTAAAGTGGGAGAAAGATTATTAATGCAGAGCAGCTGCTATAGAAAAAGCCCAATAACTTCGTTGCGGTGTTGTGTTCACTGGAACCATATGAGTTCCAGAAAGCAGGTTTCTACTGGACATGTGATTAAAATGCTCATACGTAACTTATCTTAATGACACTGTTTGGGTCCCCAGCTCACTTATCCCACTCCCAGAGACTCCAAATTAACTTGGTCATGATATGTTCACTGATTTTCAGAGCAGTAGCTATTAAGACCATATTGTAGCAGGGACTGTGTTTTCTTGAGTATAGCTTGTTCCATCATCAAGCTTGGACTTGAGGATGACATTTGATGTCAGGAGATGAATAATATTATAGTGTTACCTGCCAGAAACTGGTACAAATCCCAGGGTATTTAGTGATTAATATGTTTTAATAAACCATGGATGTGATACCTGTACATATATAACATAATTCTATGTGGACATATATATTCATACAACAAATACATAAAAGTATTTCTTAAATGCAATGTGTGTTGCAAAACATTGGGAAAACATTTTTCATTCCCTCTGAAGCATTCATTGAAAGCATTCACTAAACATAAGTTTCGGATGAAAGCCGAGAATGCAGCCTTACCTCAGGTGTTTTCTGCTTGCCTTTCAGATTATTGATGTTTGTGGGCAGGATTTCTCTAATGGCCAATGACACAGGTGCAAATGTCATTAGGAAATGCTTCTGCTTGAGACTGAAAACATGAAAAATTCTCGATCTCTATTTTTAACCATCTAAGGAGCAAAAGCAAGCAAAAAAGTAGAAAAAGGAAGTATCCACATAAAGTATGCCATTCTATTTGCTGAAGATAAATAGTGGAACCAGGAAGAATAAGAAGAAGAAAATAAAAATATTTCATAGCTTTGTAAAATACGCATCACAATTCTAAAATGAGAGAACAAATTTTAGCAGAACAATGAAATTTAACTAAGACATAAGATGTTATTGAAGAGAGTTTTCATACCCCGTAATTACTGGGAGCATGCATTTTCCCAAGAGTTTCTTGCTAAACTCGGAGGAAGCCAACTGAAATCTTCATTGTCTTTTGAACAGACCTTAGATAAGGCTACAGATTTCTGGCACTTTGACTTACCCCTTACGACAGCACAGACCAAATGTCCCTTAGAAAAAGACATGCTTCTCATTTTCAAAGTTAATTAGTAAGTTAAACACATGTTTCAGTAGTATTCCTCAAAAGAAGATCCCCAAAATATGAAAAGTTGGACTAAAAGATAGGATTTTCAGTGGACCATTTTTGTCCATTTAATCAATAAAAATAAAATGAAAAAGCCCCACCATAAAACAGTGAAACTAATAATATTTCTCAGTTCCAGATTATTTCTCCTTTGAGATTCATCAGATTCTAAAAGACTAATGTGTTTATTTCTGTACACATCAATGTGTATGGAGAAAGGCTTTTTGCTAAAGAAAGCTAAACTAAACTTATTCAAATTATTGGTATTGATGTTGATATCTACTTTGCATCATTATTTAATCACTAACTAAGGAAAAACATTTTTATCCAAGGTGTATTTTGTGGAAGACTTCAATAGATCATTTACCATCTAAGTATATGCTGCAACAGGGAATTTATATCGATGTTTGCATATTTTTATTGATTTGATGATAGAAACAATTATTCTAATCATTGCTTTATAAAATAAAGCAATGTTTAACCACCACACAAGTGTCTGAAAGTTCTTTTTCTTAGATTTCCCGTTGTCTTTAGCTCGTGCTTCCATTGATAATTGTTGATAAAGGGATAAAGTAATAGTCTGAGTAATTGTGTAAAGCTATCTTCAGAGAACGGTTGGTCTTTTGTTGTGGTTTAGAGACAAGATTACACATCAGAATGCTTCGGTTTCTTTTATGGGCCACTGAAATTTATTTCATGGAACCAGCACATTTTTGGGCAACATCTTGACCATTCTGAGTCTCACTTTTTCAAGCTTCGAAATAGTGCCTGTTTTTGTTAATATTCTTACATGTGATTTTAATTTACATTTCTAGAATGATTAAAATATACTTGGGGGCAAGGAGGGAGTTGTTATTTGAGATAAGTGGCAAAAATTTCCTGCTTTTGAAATGGTCAAAAATGCCTGAGTGTAAGAAATTATGCAAGCAACAGCATAAGAAAATAAATGAATTCCACTCTTGGATACCTTTCGTATATGAAACACAGGAGGTGTTTTTGTGTACACAGGAGGTACATTTATTTTTCATTTGTAGTTGACTTTTCAGTTAGATTCAGGATTTAATGGGAATGGCTGCAGTGAATGTGTGTGGGTGAGTACCTCTTCCAAATATTTCCTCCTGAAGTGCCTACCCAAATCAAGACAATGTGTTGTCCCCCCTACTGCACCTCTCCTATAGTGAGGGTTGAAGAGTCCATGCCCTCCACAATCCTCTCCCCAGTAACATTTCTGTGTCTTGATCTGGATGTTAATATACTGTGAATGTTGTTCCATACATTTTCCCACATTTCTCTTTCACTGCAGGTTAAAGGTGTGCCCAGGTTTGGCCTTTTGAAGAAAGTTATGACTTCGCTATCTATTCCTGGGGACACTTAAATTAAAAATTGATTGGTCTGTTCTTTTCTTCTTCCAAGGAATGACAACCTAAGGGGAGGGAACCTGAAGAGCAGACACCCGGGAAGTAAACTAACAAAGTATGCTGTGTGTATCTTATAGGCTTTGCTATCTCAGCGACATAGAGACATAACTGCTAAAATGAAGTCTGGCATTGTTTTTCTCATGGCTGAGTGAGTGGCAGACCCTGGGGAGAATGTATTAGAGTTCTCATCTTGTAACTTAACTTCTCCTTTTGTCGTTCTGCATAATTGCTGTCACCCAGGTAAAGCTGGATTGTTTCTTCCATGGTAAATTCTCTCCTGCACAGCCCTTTGACCTTCAGGCAGCAAGAGCAGCAGGGCTTCTCATCTCATAATTTGACTGAAGAAAATAACTACTTGCAGAGGAAGTGATTTGAAATAAACAATGTCTCTGAATTAGAAAACTAAACGACTGGGTTTTAAAAAAAACCCTGGGACTCCTGGGATTACTTGCCTGGAATAAACAAAAGATACAACTTTTGAAGAACTAAAGTGCTTAATGATGTGTAGTATTAAGCAGAAATTTGAGTACAGCTGGGAAAATTGCTTAATTGTGAGTAGAATTCTGATAAATGTAAAAGCAGGTCATGTTTTACCAACAGACATTAGTATGAATTATGAGCTCATATTGATCCTCGAATTCCTTAACATTAAAAAGTCCAGGATATTTTTAAAATGCTGAAAGCAGTGTGATAATTGCCCTTAACAATACAAGTATGGAAAAGAATATGTCTGTTTTGTCATTACGTGTCCTGTAAAAGAGTATTTTTATTGATTGTTGTTCTAATAGCCCTTACCTCAGCCAAGAGTTTGAGGAAAATTTCTTGGCAAAAAATCCTATAAGTCACCATCTTTTTTTCTCAGTTTTTCTGTGAAAAAGCCATCTCATTTTCACTAAGGAGGTATGTTCTCCTAAAATCTTCACAGAAAATACTGATATATAAAAATTCATTGTGGTGCCAATCGATTAATTTGATTTGATTACTTGCTATTAATTTGGTGACTTAATCTATTGGTATATTGATTCAATTTTAGTAGAGACCTTAATTTAATTATTGCATTATTATAGTTTTAATTAGCAAAGTAAAAGTGTAGAGTATTAGCTCAGTAATTGTCACATATTTCTTGTCTTTGCTGAAGTGTCTGTCTGACATCAAAATTATTATTTTCTTTTTTAGAAATACATAACAGCAGAAAAAACTTTTTTTTTTTTACTCTGTTGGTAAAAAAATGATGAAAGTACTTTTAATCAGGAAAACTTGCAAGTTTTTTTGGATCTAGTTGTATGACTAAATTTAAATCACTGTATAATATCTTTTTTTCAGAAGACACATGGGAAATATTTCAAGAAGAAGCATATGTAACTACAGACAAAGAAATAAAATATAGCTTAATCTTTGCAAAGTTAAAAAGTACTGAAGTATTTTTTTATCATTTGAAGCCATTTTGTGCCAAATACTGAAGGATTTATGTGCCATAAATCCCATGTTTTGCCAGAGTTCCATCTTTTGCAGTCATAGATTTCTCAGTTTTCCAATGTCGTCCACTACAGCTGTAAGTTAGGAATAGGCCTTTAAATCAGATAATCTTAAGGACAATAATGGTGCTGACGCCTGTTAAACTTTCCAAGTGAAAACTTCTAGTATTTTGCTTTTGGTTTGTGTGTTCTCACATGACATGATTTTTCAGAAAGAACTCAAATATTTTGAGTAGCTAGCTAGAAAGCAAGGAATTGACCATGTTCCCTTCCGTTCCACATACCCTGCACCTTTTTTGCTAGCTCTTATCAATGGTCTTAAAAATGGTGAGAACAGAAGCACATTTCTTAGAAAAGCTGAGAAATTTAGTATGTACCAGCATTTTACTTTTATTGAGAAATGTGAATTAAAAGTCAAAATAAGGAAATCCTCTCTGGCCAGAAAATGGGATGACACTACACTCGTGCTCATTCTTCCATTATCTTCCTACCTCAGACAATTTTTCTTTATTTGTGACTTCAGTTTGATCAGTCCTCCACATATAAGATGTAGGATGTGGTCCAGGCCCTGACATGGCAAGCAGAAATCACCTTAGGGAGCCAGGACTGTCATCCAATGCAGGGAATAAAGTACTCCTGACACGCTGCGCATATTTTTGTTGCAGTGTAGGCAAAACCTGTAGGGGAAATGATTAAATGTGCCCGAAGTCCAACTGAATAAGCAAGCTGTAATATAACTTGCTATTCCTTTGCAAGCTTGAATAACCTTGTGCTTCTATGCCTGAAATTAAGTACTTTAAACTTCGTTTCCTGAGGCGTATTTTTTTTTACTCTGCATTTGCATACAGTACAAACTATCCATTTCTGGATAGTTTAAGTAGATGAAAAAGCCTTGATTGTCAGGAAGACCAGAATGCCCTATGATGTGAATAGGAGCGCAAAGAACAATGTATATTTATTTTAGAAAGTCCAAGAGAGTGATGACTAAGGCTTTTAATATATTTAATTTCTTTAAAATATCATAATTGTTGACACTTCTTTTATGTCATAGACCCTTTGCAGAATTTGACCTTTTTATTCTGAGAGTTATGAAACAACCGGAAGAAATTTTGTTTTTCCTTCTTCTTTTTTCCCTTTCCCTTCCACTTTCCCTTTTCCTCTCCCTTTCCTGTTTTCTTTTCCCTTTTTCCTTTTCCTTTTTTTTTTGTTCTCAGTTTTACTGAACAAATGGCCCTCACAAAACTCACACAGAAAACCTGACCTCTGTATGGAGTAGACTAGATCAAAGACAATCTGCTTTGAAGGGAATGCATTTGTTAAAGTTTTGGGTACATCCTTTGAAGGCTGAGTTATTGGGAATGGTATCACTGTGGAAAAGGGACAATTAACTTGGATGATCAGTGGGTGGTGACTATTGCCATTGCTGCAGAGTTTGGGTTTACAAACAGCAAGGATCAAACACTTCACACCCTTCACCACAGAAATGAACCGTGTAGGGGACTCAGTGGTCTAAAACAAAGCACAAGCCTACATTTTTCTATCTGTCAAAAGATTTCAGAAGTAATTCATTGTTACAGCTCCCTGGAGTGAGAGTCTGCTTGTCCATCTGATTTTTCCTGACTGAGTGCTTTAGACATCCTCTGAGGAAAAAACTGTTATAGCCTTGTTTCCAAAGCATAATAGTAAAGACAGGAAGTGTGAAACCATTTGGAATCCTTCTTCCCCGCTGTCATATTTTATCACTGCTAGGATGTTATGTTCATGAGCAGCTCTTGATCGCAAGCCTCAGAGCTAATATTATTTCTAGGTGCTCTCTGGTACCCCTCTGAAAGATCTCTGGATTTCAGAAATCAGCTATACAATACTTTGCTTATAAGATATTTCAAATAAAATGAACAAAAGGCTCACCAAAGTGTAATTTTGCCAGACTACATTGCAGTGTGGAACCAGTACTATTTTGAGGAAGGTTCTGTGAAATCAATGGCACTGCTTCACCATCTTAACAGTTATATAGCTGAAACTAGGATTTAATTTTTAAGGTGTGACACTGTGGAGACCAGAAGCATCTGCTGGTTCCTGCTGTACAGATCTGGTTATTGCAAATAGATTGCTGACTAAAATAATGAGTCTAGACCTGTTCTTAATAAAAAGCAGCATGAATAACATTCCTTTAGAATAGCTGTGAAATATGGATTTCTAGTAAATCTGTGAATGAAAAGTGAATGGAAGGAGGACATTTTAAATTCCGACTGTATATATTTTCAATGATTTGATTGTAGCAAGAACTTTTTTGAATGGAGCAAATGTTAAAATAAGTTTTCATATTCAGAGATATTCACTCATCCTTCACTATAGAAAAATTTAAAAGCATAAATAAGTTATGTTCATCAGCTGAGGACACTTTATTTTATGAACTATAAAGAAAAGTATGCTTGCTCAGCTGGCAGATTTTTGCAAGTTTTCCCCACGCTCCTTGAAATGACCATCATATCTGCTTTCTATTTTGTGCAGGTTATACTGGATATTGTCATGATACACAGCCTTTGGGAAATCAGCTAGCCCAGTGCAAAGTGCAGTCAAACAGATTATTGCAAAAAAATATCACATGTAAGATACCCAGGGCTGTGATTCATGGGATTATAATCACTTTCCTTTATGCTGTTATTACAGCCTTCCTGACTGATTTGCATTTTGATGAATCACCACTGCTGTGTTTTAAGTGATGTATGAGCACATATGATTAAAGTGCCTCTTTCAGGAGCAATGGTCCACCAGAGTTTTATAAACCAATATAACGATTATCAGCTGAAGAAGCCAGATAGCATCAGCTTTTTCTGTGGCAAGTTTTCTGGTAGAATAAACTTTTCTTTGTACCTCTGGCTTTTGAGCCATACATCTTGTAAAAGAAAAAAAAAATTAAAAGGACCTTTTCCCATATGTTGGGGCTTTTTGTTATTTTGTTGCTTGGGTCTTTGTTTGTTTTCAACTCTTTTTCCATCAGCCCAATAAAATGTGTGACCCTGCAGGCAGATGCAGTTCCTATTCCTTCGGTTACCCCAGATAATACCCAGATTTAAGAATACCCTCTTCTTTTATGTTTCAGAATGGGGGAAATGAAAGGTAGTGGGCGAAAAAGATGTGAAACACACTGGGAACACTCCAGCTGAGATAAATATCCCTGCTTGTAGATAAAGGTGACATTCTTCTTGTCAATAAATCACCAGCTTAATCCTTAGCTTGCTTTAATCAATTCCGGAGGATTTCCACTAGGGCACGACAGACAGGTAGATTCAAAGCTTGTTAATAAAATTTCTTGTTAATTCAACAGCAATTAAATTGTAATGTGAACAATAATTTCTCTTCTGTAAATATCATTTCATTTTGTAATGTAAGTGGAAGAGGAGCAACTGAGGATAAAGACTGACACAACAATGCATCTTAAGAAAGATGGAATGGCTTTTTGGCAGTTCTATCTGTCAGGAGGGTAACAAAGTGTAACATTATGCTTTGCAACCTTGTTAAGCAGAAAGTCGTGAAGGAAACAGCATGGTTCTTTTAAAAAGAACTGTACTTTGCAATCAAAGCAAAGGATGCTAAGCACATGTAGCGTGATCTGAAAAGAATTGTGAGTAAAATATCAATATTCAATTTTCATGTTTTGCCAGTACTAGGGAGCTTGCATATTCCAATACTGTCAGACCCAATATGTGAAAAAATAACTGATTAAAGACAAACTATTTTTAACACTGATGTGGTTAAGAAGGCATAAATGCAGGACAGAAAGGTGCAAAGTGGTTTTTTGATTATCAGAATATTTTTTAGGTCTCAAAAAAGAAAAAAAAAGAATGTCCTTTTCCATGGAACAATGAAAATAAGTTCTTGTACTGTTTCTTCAGTGAAACCCGGCTTCAGAGTACACTTCTGCCTTTACCATATTTTATTTGGCCAACTCACTTTCCTGGAATGAGGGAAAGTGAAATTGTAAATTCCTTCTGAATCTTGGTCTGGCTTATGTCACGAAAAGTGCCTTAACTGACTGTCTAGATTTCATTGTTATCAGCTGACTATTTGGAGGTTATATTTCATTTTGTCCATACATTCCATTACAGGCCTAAATTTTTTCCTAGATAAACTTTTCTTGACATACATAATTCCACATAATGCACTGGAGATGGTGAGCTGGCATTCACCAATGCAGTAATGGTTTATCAAAGCCCTGTCCATGTCTAAAATTTAGGATCTCCTGCAATTATCAGTTGGAAAGATTTTTCATTGATGATTTTGGGGGATTAGCAAAAAATCAAGATCAGATAAAAATCTTTTATGTAGCAAATAAAAATATTTTATGAAAATTTACCTATTGTTATGCTAAATCATTTGGACAGCATTTGGCTGAAACATTCAGATTTGCTGAAAGGAAAATGTCTGTATTTTCTTACTATTTAGATGTCTTTGTGTTTCTCATTTCTTATGCACTCTATAAATTATTTATTTCATTTGTGGATATCCTTTGTGATGCTTAGTTATGTTAACATTAACACTCCACTAGCACTAAGAGTGAGAGAAGGCATTTTTGTCAGAGCTAATTTTACACATTTTAGATTTGGCTGATTTTTGTTATTATAAAATAGATTTCAATTTTTTCTAATGACCTATAACTCCCAAATGTTCTGCACTCGAAGCTTGTCTTCTGTCTTCCCTATGGACTACAATATTGGTATATGCCTTGAAGAAATAATATTTGGATCTTTCTCTTTATAGATATCAAAGTACTTTATCATAGAATTGTTATCCTTTATTTCTTGTTCTGAACCAAAAAATTTAAAGAGGGGAGGGAATTAAAAAATGAGTGGCATGGTGATTTGGTGGAAATATGAGTTTTAAAATCCAGATTGGAGAATTCTTTGGTCTAAGAAAAAACCTTAGATCATGCTACCTTTTAAAAATAAGAGAGGTGAACTTTATTTCAAGACAGACCATCAGTGCTGGCTAAAGGGCATGGGAAGAAATGAAAAAAACTCTGAAGAATAGCAATACCATGACTGACTACAGAAAAAGAAGGCAAAGGACTTTTTTCTTCCAGCTGCAAACTCCTTTCTGGCTGTGACTTTCAATAACACTTACCCATGACCCTGTCAGCTTTTAACTTTTGCTTTTTATTTTAAAAAGCACAGATAAGTAACAGATATCACTCAGCTCTTGATTTGGCTTTTTCAGTAAGAAGTGAGAGTTAAACTCTGCTGCTGCTGCTGTAAGTGCTATTGAAGACCATCAGCTTCAGTAATAAAACAAATCAGGTGGGAGCAGACAAGCATGAAAAAAGGCCTCAAAACCTTATTTTTTTATTAACCTTTTGTTGACATTAATACTCTGCAGTAGGAGATTCACACAGTGCATGAATAGAAACACATTTAAGAATGAAGCACGCTTGCTTACACAGGAAAAGGTTAGAACTTAGTTAAGGACTAGAGGTCTCCCCCAGGATTTGTCTTCAAATAAAAGCTACAGTCAAGCCTATACAAGTTTCCTTGACAAAACTACAGACCAGATTCAACAAGAGATGCAGGCACCTGTTAGATGCTTAAAACTAAGCTTGCCATTCTGAAAGCCTCTGCTTAGCTGACTCCTGATGCTCATGTTGCCCAGGGTCCCCATATTATATATGTTTTTAGCTTACATTGCCCAAATTCAGTCACAAATACTTCTTTACACATGTGTATCTATACCTCTGCTTGGCAGTGGAGGCACAAAACTCAAACATTTCTCTCAATTTAAATACCTCATTGAGGGAAGAAGGAATCTGTTTTCCATCTTGATTTTTGGGATACATTCACAACTTTTCTTCAATGACTGCTAAAAGTAAAATGCAGGAAATTTTTGGGGAACAGTTGTCAAAGCTCAAGGCTAAAAATTTCGTGTGGTTCTGTAAATAGGAACTTATAAAATGAGGTGTTAATTATTGCCTACTTATAAACCAATGGCTTCTGGACATTCTTCTGCACAGAATAAACAGTGTTGGCAAGTACTTAAGTACAGTATGCCTTCATATTTCAGTCTCTCTTCATCAGGAAGGGAGACTGAATAAGGAAGATGCTGGACTCCTGGGGCAGGAAAAAGAAATCAATGTGAGCTTCCTTCCCCTGGCATAGAAAAGAATTTGTCTTTCTCTTTTCCTCCCTTCCTTTTATAAATAGTGTATTTTAAGGAAAAAGGTTTATCCTTTCATTAAAGGTGTAGTAGATTGATATTGGTGGGGTGGCAGGTGGGATGTTGGTGGGACTCACCAGAGCTGGTCTGTCACTTCCCTCCACAGCTGGACAGGGGAAAGAAAATATAGCAAAGGTTCATGAATTGGAATAAGATCTGGGAGAGATCACTCACCAAATAGTGTCACAGGCAAAACAGACTCAACTTGGGGATATTAAATGAATTTATTATTAACAAAATCAGGATAATGAGAATAAAAATAAATCTTAAAAACCACCCTTCTTCCATCTCTCCCTCCTTCCCAAGCTCCACCTCCTCCCCACCAGTGATGCAGACAGTTCTCCGTGAACTTCTCCAGTGTGAGTCTATCCCATGGGCAGCAGTTCTTCATGATTTGCTGCAGCGTGGGTCACTCTTCCACCAGGTGTAGTCCTTCAGGCACAGCTGGCTCCAGCTTGGGTCTCCCACAGGGTCACAAGTCCTACCAGGAAGCCTGCTTCAGCATGAGCTCTTCTCTCCACAGGTCCCTGCCAGGAGCCTGCTCCAGCACAGGTTCCCCAGGGGTTCACAGTTCTCTCTCAGACATCCACCCGCTCAGGCGTGGGGCTCCTCCACGTGCTGCAGGTGGATCTCTGCATCCCTGTGTTCCTGCATGGGCTGCAGGGCCACAGCTGCTTCACCATGGTCTGCACCATGGGCTGCAGGGAGATTTCAGCTCCAGCACCTGGGGCACCTTCTCCCTTCTTCGTTCTTCTGGTAGCTTTTGCCATCTTTACATTTTACATGACTACTCATGACTCAAAGCACTCCTTAACTCAGGATGCTGAGAAGATCTAAATTTTACCTGCCTTTTACAAATGTCCAGATATTTAGCTATGCTGTATACGTATCAGGACAATTGTATTTAATGATTTATTGCAGGGTATATAATATTAACTATTGTTCCTTTTAAATATTTCACTGGATATGACCATAAATACACAACAAGCAATGACTTTGACACATTTGTTGTGGAAAAAAAAATAGCATAAATTTTGAGAATTAAAGACAGGACTAGAAATAGAGAATGGAAAAGCCCTTCAGTTTAATTGGTATGTTTTGTTTATAATGAGACACAGCTGACATCACAGATTGGATATATATGTTAGAGCAAGTGTGAGCCTTGAGTAGAAAAACTTGATGGAAGACTATAATTCTTACAGCAACATGCACTAAGAGAAGGTACTACTTTTGGTTACTTTTTTGGGTTTTAGATAGTTGACTTAGAATGTCCTCTAACTCTAAATTTATCTGAAGCTAAGGGATGCTTTGACAGTTGATTGGTTTTTTTCATATTGGCTAGAACACATATACGTAACTTTTCTACAATGTATATATAATAATAGCTGCTAAATTTACAGATGAAAGGCTTTAATTCTGTCAGGATAAGCAAGGTTAAATTACTTTATAATGATTATGTGGTTATATCATACTTGTATTCCAAATTATAGGTTATATTGCACTTTTCACATCTTTTCCCAAAGAGATTTCAATAACCTGGTGAAGCCAGGTAAACTTACATTACACCAAGGCAAAAAGGGATTAAAGGGAAACAGTAAAGCATCACAGCAAATCCAAAGACAGCTAATTTTGTTACTAAAGAGTCAGCAGTTTATGTAAATATTCTCCTCACAGCTTAGCTGCTTCTCTTCTTGTTGCAACAATGCCATGTGTTAATCCTAAACAGATGGGCCCACATCTCTTGTTTGTAACTATGGTATTAACTGCAGAGCAGAGAGAGTTGTAGTGTGGCATGATCTAATTCCAACAATTACTAACTACTGAAATTTGTTCAAGTGTCTTTGTATGCCTAATTTAATAGACCAAATTGTACATATTAAAATTATTTTGTGTATGAGAAACATGCCAATCTGGAACAAGAGAGCTTGCTCTACACAGATACTACAATATTGATACTGATTTATTTTAATTGCCTAGTATAAGAACAAACTAATGTGACAGCTGAATGGTGTCCCAACCAAGCTGCCCATTGTTGATGAAACCAGCCTGCACTCTGAGTGGGCTGGATTCTGTGCATCCACTTCTTACAAGCCACGGAGGAAAATGACCCAATTTTTTATTCTGACAACTGTTTAGTTTAGTATATGCATAGTTCAATTTTCTATCCCCATTCCTCTCACATATACTCTTCCAGAGAAAAATATCTTTTATGTTGACCTATAATGTGTCAACAAACAGTCCTAGAAGGTTTTATATCACACCTAGACTGGATGTCAGTTGAACAACATATAAGCTTAATTTGCTATAACTGTCTTGGAAAACAAAGGCACTTCAATAAGGTCACATAATTCTTAGACAGCCCTTTGCTTGCTGGTGGGTGCTTTTCTTTCTTGTTGCTTCTTTAGAGCAAACAAAACCTTTCACCCATCTGATTCAAGTCAAGCAAGTCAAATAGAATAAGCTCAAGGGCTACAGAGGAGCAGGGCTGTAGTTATGACCTGAAAGGCTGGAGATCAGTATTTATAGCAAGAAAAATTGGGAAAATCCTGTGACAGCTACCTTGAACATATCAGCCTGAGGAACGATAGACATTTCTTAGGAATTCTTTTCTTTATATTTTTCTCTATTTTTGTGGAGCTAAGCCAGTTTCTAATTAAGATTCTTAGTAGTATATCTTCATCCAATAATTTATAAGTTCCTTTTTGACAATAACAATGTGCGTTATTTATCTAACTGTACATCACTGCACATATTGCAGATGACATGAATTTTTAAGATAACTTTATCTAAGAATTAAAAAGAAATTTATTGTTAATGTTCACCAGTCTACAAGTATGTATAAAGCAAACACTTTTTCACGCATAGTCTATCATTTGTTATACCTTCATTCTCTTTCAGTATTGCAGTACCTACTATTACTTATTTATTCATCAGCACTTTTACATTATGTTTCAGAAACTTGTTCTGAAGTGCCAAAGAAAGCTAATAGTAGTTATTTTAAACTTTGATGATATTTTTACCATTCCTTTTTATTTTTCTTTATTATCATCTTGTTGCCATGAAACTGCCATGGCATGAGCATATACAGAAGAAAACTGGCCAGGGGAGCAGTGCTCTTATACAGGCCAGGATGCAGATTTAGACTCACACGTGTTAGCTGGAAGCTTGCAAATATTTCTCACTGTTTTTTGGCTTAACTGGTGGGAAATCTGTGGAGATTAGTGTTTCTTATGAAGTGACTGCCAGTTTGTTCTGAAATCCTGTTAGTATGATTCTTCTCACATGATTACTGTCACGTTCAAAGTAGTGAAGGGAAGCGCAGATCCTTTCCAGTCATAGCCATGGAGATACATTAGTTCAACAACTCCTTGCTGACATTTGGAGCAGTTGTGTGGGAGGTTCCTTTTGCCTAATGTCTAATTTAGGCTAAAAGAAATCAATTGGAAATATACTTCATCTCTAAAACCAGGGAAATTTATATACCAAACATTTTTTCCCCCTACCTCTTCATGTGTGGAAAAAAGAAAGAAAGGATGACTCTTAGTAATTTTAGATGCTGGATGGTAAAGGCAATATTGTATTTGCTACTGTTTGGGCAAATTAGGCATCACTCTTTCTGAGAAAATGGTGGCTGCCTAAGTGCAAAATATGATTGCCATGTTGGAGACTGCACAGCTGGGAACAGAATGGGCAGCAAGATTAATGAGGTTTAGACCTTGTTTATACTACCTAGCTACTCTAACTCCCATTCTATAATAAAAGAAAGAGGTGTTGAAAGACTAAAGCTAGTTCTTTCTGCCTGAGGTTCATACAGTACTTCAGTTGAGAACAAAACCAAATGTTACTAAACAGAATCTATTCTATATTTTTCTGTTCAACATACATTTTTTCAAGGTTATATTTCCCCCTTTTTCTTACAAATTTTTGATTCCCTTCTACTGCAGGAAAATTAGAGAGATGATTTCTCTTTCACAGCCCATGACACTGTAACAACTGCTCCAGTTTTACTGGTCCATGTCCCTGAAGAGCCTTGAGCTTTATGTTGCTTAACGGTGGTGTTTGGATAGCATGAGACAACTCACCATCAACCTTAAGGGGATATAATCAAAGTCCTTTCTAGTTGCCTTACTATAACATAATTATTTTGTAAGGAGATGACAAAATTTGTAGTTTAAACCTCAACTGATCTGTTTAAAATTATTTATACCTTTGTTTTCTTTTTGCAAACAGTATTTGTATACTATATATATCAGTAACTATGTGTATGCAAATCCTTTAAAAAAAATATTCTTTAACGGCACTTATGAGGTATTTTAAAACACACACTTTGAAAAATCTCCATTTGTCTTACTTTAAGAAGCTGTTCTTTTAAGAGTAAGTGTAAGGAAGTCTTGGCTCTTGATTAAATATTTATGTGTGTCTGGCCAGTAAGTAATGTCTTATAATAGCTTTTAAGAGCTGGTTATTAAATTGCAATTCAGCAAAGATTTTTGAACTACACCTGTAGGTATTCATGGCAGCAAATCTTAAATTCTTAATAAATGAGATCTATTGTATAGCTTTACAACACTTTCAAGTAGACTAGAGAGGGAGGGGTAGAGGGGCTCGTAGGAGAGAGCCTTGGCCTTTGACAAATTTATGTCTCAAGTCCAAACTAAAACAGAAAATGAAACAAACATTCTAGTCTCTGTGCAGATCCTTCAGAATGGGAAATTGCATCATCAAAGCATATAAATCTTTGCACAAGAGTTAGATATATGAAAGATTCCCTACTGCACCTAGCACAATTTTTATCTCTTTTTAGCAATATATTTTTAGTTAAGAATCAAAAAAGCATATCAACAGTTTTTCCTCAGTGAATTTGTGTTGTGATAAGTTCGAAATAATCACAGTGTCTCTTCTTATCCTTAGACAAAATCATATGGCATCAGCTCGGAGCTAACAGCATTTATCTTTAAATCTATAAAAGGTCCAGAAACAATATATTTAATACACACATTAGCTCTCAAGTCTGCAACATCCATGAGTGGGAGCTTGCCTTCCAAGGACTAAATGTTCTTTTTTAATTCCTTCTGAGTGAATGTAAGTTGCAGGAAGTAAGGACTCAGCGCGGTTTCCTCTGCGCCTTGCGATGAGCAGTTCCCTAAAGAACCATTGCCATAATACTAAACTGAGGAAGGCACTGGTAAAAATTCTTGCACATTCCTGGCATTCACTCTTTGGGTGCCATGGCAGACTACTTAGGAGAACACTGCTTTAGAGTGAGCCATCAATCAGTGTGGCTGTTTCTCAGTCTGAGTCTCTGTTTATTGGTGAGCTAAGGAAGTATGTGGTGTAATGACAGATATATTATTCTGTATATTTCTTTTTCATTACAATCAGTTAATACATTTGACAAACAAGGCCTTTTGGAAACTATTGAACCAAGAGCTATCAGAAGAGCTATTGTTGAACTTTAGTGGTGTGCATATATGTGCATACGTATACATACGTGCAGAAATAGCATCTTTTCCCTTCTAAAAATACTTGATCCATGGGGCTGTTGCATAGGTATTTTCAGAGTTGTGTTTATCTGATGGAAAAATAAGTTTTCAGTGTTCCTTGCCTATGACCCAGAAATTCTTTCCTTGCTGGTGTATCAGCAGAAGTATCATCCCAGTTTTAACCATGAGTCAGACAGCTGTCATGTATGTGACTAAACATTAAATATGAGAGAAAAAACAGCTTGACCTTTATAATCGCATAGAGTTTGTTTGGTCAAGGAATCAAAGAAGATATGGAAATGTCCATGTAACCAGAAACAGGGCGCTACAGGAAGCTTTCTTTTTTTTTAGGTTAATAAGTAATTTTAAACTTTTAAGCTGTATAATTGCATATGTTATAATTTGTTTGTATTTGTATTCATTGTTGACAAAATGCTGAATGTTTATGTAAAATAACTCCCTAAATTATTAAAGTTGTCTTCTCTAACACTTTTATCACTGAAATAAAAAATTAAACATTTATTGCAGTGAAACTTTACTGGAAAGAAATAAAGCAATTCCTTATAGGAATAAACGTCCCATTCCTTGAATTCCTGTACTAATTAGTATTGTTGAAATAGCTGATCAAGCACAGAGACAGATGGGATTAAAATGCGCAACACGCAATCAGGAATGTATGTTGCATATTTTAGAATACAAAGTTCAGGCATAATGATGACTTACATGGAGTTCCTAATAGTTTGACACTGCAATTCACAAAACAAGTTTTATCAATGGGTAGGGCTAAGAGAGTTGAATGCTCCAATGAGCCATCTTGATGTAGATGTTACCCGCATCTTTGTTTTTTCAACAAATGACTTTCTGAGAGAGTCCTACCAAGAAATCTTACATGGTTGTTAATTATGAGAAAAAGTCTAAACTCTCGCCCCATACCTAAATATGTTTTTTAACTGTTATCCAGTGATGTAATAATGAAATAATGATGATAATAGTGAGACAATGTCACTTTAGGGAATGAAAGCTTATTTTCATGTCTTTACTTCTTAAATGTATGTATATGATAAAAAAGACAACAGTATCCCCAGAAACTTTGACCAAGCAAATTATTTATTTTTCTGCTTTCCTCTATTTCTTTTTTCCCTGACTTGGTTACTTCCTCATTGTTTCATGTAGAATGACATGATAATTCTGTGACTGGAGGTGATGTCAGAAGGTTGCTTTAGTTCAACCTCTAGCTCAAAGCAGGGTCAATTTGGAGATCAAACATGGTTGCCCAGGACTTTATCCATCTGGGTCACGAGAACTCCCAAGGGCGAAGATGATACCAACTCTCTGGGAAACCTTCCCTGCTGGACTGTCCTTATGGGGAAAATGCTTTTACTAGTACCAAGCCAGAACTTCTTGTTTCAGCTTGTTATCATGCTCTTGCCAGGCACCACTGTGAATACTCTGGCAAGGTCTTTTCAATAAGCTCCTCAAAGGTATTTTAAGACTGCTATTAGACCCCCATTAGAGTTTCCAAGACAAAAGAGTGAAAGAAAATGTGGTCTTCACAGTCTGTTGATTTGTTGTTCAGTCCATGATTAAAATAACATGGCTATATAAAATTAATGGAAAGAAAAAGTGTCCTTAGCCAGGTTATTAATGATTTAATTCACTGCTTCTATGAAGGGAGGCAACATTCTGAACACACATTGCATTCTTACTTTTGGTAAGATCATTTAAGAGGGACTCCAACAACCATTTAGGAATATTGGAGAGCGTAAGAATTAGAGATGAAAAAGAACTGTTTAGGGTAGCCCAGTGGGACACAACTGAGAGGGATGTGATATACTATGCAAAGGAAAATTTAGGCTGACAATTAGCTCAATTTCTTGAATAATTTAAATCTAGTCCAGATAAATCAGTCAAAAACATCCTGTAGGCCTGCAGGAAAACGAACATCACTGAATAAAGGGGTTTTGCATCTCTTTTTTCCTAATTTTATTACCATCCTGAGATGAATGGAAATATTCAAATATGGTGAAGGTATCAAAACAGAGATGTTAAAAAAGTAGTTCCCAACAGACGAATTAGTCAAATATCCTAAATATCTTTTGTACCATGGAGGCTTTCTCAAGTACTGAAAAATTGCTGTGGAGGCTTCTGAAATCTTGTGTAGAATAGCTACTCGTATAGAAACTCTTGACAGTATTTTTTTTTTTTAATTTGCCTCCGGCGGTAAAGACTTGTCACTTGGGTAAATTAGCATAGTGTTTAATCAAATTCATTCTTTCAGTAAGCAGAGTGGATAAAATATATTTTAAAAGCTGAAGGGCAAAACAAATACTATTATTTCAGAAAAAGCTATTTTTTGTTTGAAGATACTTCAAATGAAAAAAAAAACATTGGTGTTGAAGTGCAGCAATCTGTTATTACCTACAAGCTTACTGTTTGCAGGCTGTGTGTTTTTTTCATTCAATTCCTGGATGCATTGCCACATACATGTAAACACTTGTATTTTATTTATTTTATGTATTTTTGTTCACTGGGGCCTGAATCTTATTAAGTTGACATGAATTCTGTTGACCTGAATATCTTTTAGACCAAGCCCCAGAAAATCTAGGAAACAGATCTTGATATTGTAGGGTTTCTTTACTAAATAGGCACTAGAATAGATAGCCACTAAAATATTTTTTTCTCTGTGGAGTACCTGGAAAGGGCAATGATTCAGTCATTGATGTTTTACTGATATTGGAAACTAGCCTATATCCTTATATATCGCTAGAATTTTGTGTTGATTTTAAAAAGAACAGAGAAAAAGCAAAAGGTGCCAACTTTTATAGTATTCTGGAAATTTTAATGAGATAATTCTACAGTGTTGAAAGAAAACATTTATTATAAGCACAAGAGAATCTATTCTTTTTTAACTGAATAACCCCCCTATCTTCTTTCACATAAAAAGTGTGAGAAATGTATTTCGTATTAATACACATACTAGTAGTGCTGACTCAAAAGGTCTTCATTCTTCACAATACATGGGATTATCTCCTTTTTGGGACAACTTTATTTTCTAGACTGTTCAATGCGCTCTATAGGTATAGGTCCACCTAGGTCCTTCTGCATGAGAAACCTTCTATACTAGGTGTTAAGTGTAGAGAAACTGAGAAAACTGGTATCTCGTGTCACTTGACAGCAACGTTCCCTTGCACATTCTGGCCAATTTAGGGAGTCAAGTGAGAATTTTTGTGAGAAGAGAGAAAATATGCTAAAGAATACAAGAGGCTGGAAAAGATGTGACGGAAAGATAAAAATGGAAATGCTTTTCTACGGTCTTTTTACCCCCTCAAAATATTCTGAGACTCTTTACTGTTATTAAACCTTATCCTTGGTGAGTAACTATTTCTTCATATTTGTAAACTTGTGTCCATGTCTTCCATGTTGGCACCCTCCATCACCTTTTTCTAAGGTCATCCCCGAAGAAGGTAGAAAGGGAAGCTTGAGAAACAAGAACGTTTTATGACAAGCAGTGTTCTGGAGGGCTAATGCAGAGAAAGGGAAGATGTCATTTATGCAAGCCTGAAACAGAATTTGCAAAACAGAATTTTAGGACTCATTAGGGATACCAGGAAGAGATGACATTTTGTTGCTCCATCAGAGCTTCTTTCTCTCATCAGCTTTCACCAACTTTCTATTTTGTTTTATATCTTCTGAAATTTCTACTCTCAAAATAATATATTTTTTAAAGAATTGCCTGAAGCTCTCTTGTATACTTAAAATTCTTTCACTATTTCTTGGACATGGTTTGAAAAATCATTCTACAGCCATTCCAAACAGCAATTCCAAGCATTACAAACAAAAAGCTTATTTCAAAGATCCTTTAAATTAAGCTCTTTAGTCAGCTGATATATTTAATGCTGTGTTTGTTGTTTCATTTTTTGGACTTGCGTTAAGGATTATTTATAAAAAGAACAAATTAAAGTGCATATAATCTCAGAGTACGTGTCTTCATGCAATCCACAGAACTTAAAAATTAAAGTTGTCTTTCATTTCTCATATATAAAAGGGTAATAACATAGATTTAGTATGGCCATATTTCTCCAATGTTTTATGAAGTTCTGGTGTTCAGACTTCAAAAGGCTGTTGCAGATTTGGAAATACTTCAGAAAATACTTAAAGAAAATCTCTGTCTTCTCTAAAGATGTCTAACATCAAAACCTAGAAATTCATAAAACTACCCTTTAACCAAAAATGGCTGATGGGAGATGTTGATATATTCTGGGCTAACTTAGTTCAGTTCCCATCTACAAAGTAACGTTGTGGTTTAAATTGCCCAGTTGTTATTTTTTCCCCTCAGAATTGTCTGACTCATTGTGCGGGCTAAGTAGTGCTTACTTCATGTACACAGGAAAATTTTTCTTTATCCACATTGTGGCTTTACAGTGTGGTTATTACACATACTATTCAAATTCTATACTCAAAGTTTAATTAACGGCCATTAATGGCAAGTGTTTCTGTTTAAATCATCACAGCAATGTATGAGTACTTGACAAAGTTACTTGAACTTTACAACCCTGTAAAACCAGAGTTGGATAGTACAACCCTCTTTTCAATAAATGAATGAAGCTCCAAAGATATGTTAGGATTCAACGTTCTCCATTGTCATGATTTTAGGATGTTGGTATTTACATACAACATCATATGTTCAAATTACTACTCTTACTGTCTTTGACTGTGCTGGAAAATTTTGAGCATTACTTCGTTTGGGCCACACAGTTTCAGAAAATGAGGACAATGCAATTAACAAGCATAATTGTGAAACAATTCCTCCCACAGAGATATTGAAAACTCAGCTGGATGTGGGCCTGAGTAACTTTCTCTAGGTGACCTTGGTTGAGAAGGAAGGTTAGATTAGATAATCTCCAGAGATCCCTACCAATCCCAACTATTTTGTGATCCTATAATTCATCTTAGTCATTAGTCTCTCCTTTCAACTCCTCAGACACTTACCTCATCTAATGATACAGCATAATCCAGCAAACTCCTACAGTGTGAAGGAAGAAGGCAGACTTTTCACCGAATGAAACATCATAAAGTTTCTTGCAGTCTTTTTCTGAAAAGCCTGGACTGTCCTTAAAATTTTGATCTCAAGTCAAACATACGGTGGGCAAAATGGGTAACTTTTGGCAAGGACAGAAGGAAGCATAAGCAGGCTCTTATGAGTGAAAAAGATAATGTTGCCTTAAGTACCAGAGTTCCAGCACTCTGTGTAACACGGATGACTGACAGCATCCACATGAGGACAAAATTTCTGTCCTTAGGAACCTTTTAATGGAGAAAAAGCATAGTGACAGCCAGGAGAGAGAAACCAGAAGATAAAAAAAGCCCAAGGTGGAGATAAGGTGCTCATTTTAGTAAATGTAACTTTTAAAAGATATGCCTTCATTTCCTTGCATTTTCAAGCCAAGTTTAGATGTTATAAATATGTATACTCTAAGTTGACCAGAGACTTAATGGAGTGAAAGTAATGGCCTGGGCTATGTACATGGTCAAATTAAATTACTGTCATGGTCTTGCCTGGACTTAAATTCTGTGATTATGAAGATGTCTCTCTAGAGAATTTCCAAGTCATGACTTAAACCTGCAATTAACACCCCTTAAAGCAAAACTGTTAGATTGAGTTTGATTTCCTTAAGACTCGTGAGAGATAAGAGGTTAAATACTGACAGCAGCACCACTCTTAAGAAAAAGAACCAGGCATGGCCTCAGGTTCTTGGACAACCTCCAAATACCACTCAAAGAAGATGACCCTGACTATTGCTCAGTTAATTTCAACTTTCTGAAGTTCCACTCAGTTTATATTAGCTAGAAGTTTAGGCCTGTTACAGATAATTCAGGATGATGGCTTAAATGGCAGTATGATAGGATAACATTTGTCACCAGTGTAGTTTTTTTTCCCCATCCTGAGTATTTGTAATTCCTTCTAAAATAAAAAGAAAATAAATAAAAAAGACAGTTTTAGGTGAAAAAGGCAGGGATTTTGTGTTCTATCAGCATAGATACTGTTTTCCAGGGTAAGTTTCTACTTAGTGATTTGTTTTTCTTCTTTGATTTTCCTTTTGCTGTGATTTTATTGTCCACTAACCAATGATTAAGTAAACTAATTCTGAGCATACTCTTACTCAACCTTCACTGGAAGTATGAAGAATATTTATTTTGAATAAAGTTGTCTGCACTTAGTTTCTCATTAGGAGAGAACAAAGCCCAGGAAGCCTAATCAATCAAAGAAACACTTTTCATCCTAATGAGGAACATAGCCCAAACTTCGTCAGCAGAGAGGCAGGGAATGGACTAGGATGTATACATAATTTGCTGCAGCCCAGTTGCATCCCAGGCCCAATAAACATGCTGTACACGCTTGAACAAGAGCAAGTCTTTCCTTATTAGCTGAATTTACTGTTACCCAGAAAGATTCATGGGTTTTCTTAGTGGGAAGAACATCCTGATCAATCACCATGACAGATGGACATGTCATGCCTATGCCATTGCCTTAGGGTGGAATCCTTTATATCCATTAGTCCTCTCATGTTAGTTACAACTATCTGATAATTTTTAAACATGGATACTGTTATTAAAAGAGTTGACATGTATGTTGGAAATAAGAGAAGGAAGGACAGAATATAAGTCTCACCCACCAGTTCCATAGACTTACTGTGCTTGGTTTTAATTGAAGTAAAATTGAGTTACATTTCGATATTCAGGGTGCTATTATTATTTTTATCAAGACCCAAACTAATTTTCACTACTAGCAGGTGAAGATATATTTAAATTGGTTTGAATTTTTTTTCTCTTGGTTCATGGAGTCTTGTTTCAAGTCGTGTCCAGTGTCTGAAGGTCTGAATCCTGGTTTTAGTGATTTATGAAGAACTGTGATCTTTGCAGACACTCCTTTAAGAAAAAAACTACTAAATACAAGGGGGAAGAAAACATACTCCTGGATTAGTGTCATTTCTGAAGGTGTTAGGAATATCTGACTGCAAATGTTAATTGCTCCTAAATATGAAAGAACAATCTCCAGCTATTTATCTATCACATCTGTTTGTTTTATATATGTGTTTATAATTTTATGCATATACTATAGAGTCACATAAATTATTAGTTCTTAAATTAAAATCACTTATATTGAGCACATTTTTGGGGACTATATTTTCAGATTAATTCATGTGCCTCACAAATATTTAACCAATGCTTTTTCACTTCCTCAAGTTTTGTCATCCTCTTTTGTCATCCACATTTGTCATCCTCTGCATCCCTCAGATTTCTCTGAATGATTCCTTATTGGTTACACCATCATTTGCTATATTACAATTCCATTTTCATTAACTCCTTGAAGAATATACATATATATTCTTCTGTTCTAGAAAGAGGACATGCTGGAATTGCAGGCTCCAGAATCTGGAATGATATGTGTAGAATAAATTACCAGGAAAAATATTTTTAGTGCTGAAGAGGAGAACTGCTAAAAGTGCAATTTCTTTTGGTCACATAATTCTCAAGTGATAGCAGACTAAACACCCTTAAACTCACAGAAACTTTAAGCATTCACACTATTTTTTCATTTTTGATATCCTACCTCATGGGTCAGACCACTTAATATTGTTTCATCTGCTGTCTTGCAGGACAGTTCTGCAGAACACCTGCATTCATTTAGGGCCAAGTCTTAGACACACTCATTTAGTATTAGTCACGCTGTCTTCCCACTATATTATGTCTTTATAGATCTTTTTTCTGATCTTGTTTTTCTGAGGCAGTTTCCATGAAGGAATCAGATTTGCAATAACTTTAAAACATAAATTTTATTTATATCCACAGTTTTTCTGATCCTTAGTATACTAGACGGATCACAATCTTTGTTGCCTACTAGATAAATAATAAGTATAAACACAGCTAGCAGTGCAAGAAATATGATTCTGCTGTGCAACATAGGAGAGTTGGACCCCACGGGTCTAAAAAGACCAAAGCTGGGCAGCATTATCAGCCTGGCCAAGATGGTCTACATGATTTCCTGATCATTTCAGTGAAATTTGTGCATTCATCATCATCATTTCTGCATCATCAAGAGAACATGGACTCCAAGAAGCAAGGAAAAACATTTTTAAAAAAATCATAGGCAAGCCCTAAGCAGTATGTGGGTAAATGGCCTTTTCTGACATATTTTTCTCTAAATATTTATTATTGGTGTATAATTCAAATTTCAAGGTAGAGTTAAACTCTATAGAGATAAGAGCATGTGAAATTTAAAGCTAAGTTGAAAATGTGAAAATCTAGACTAGCATTTCCAGAATCTAAGCATTAGTTAAAAAACTAGTTGAGTAGGACATTTTTTTTAATTTAGCATAAAAGCTGATAAATGAGTGCATCAGAGGTCTTTTAGAAACCTTTTAATTTTCTACTGCTACTCATCACTGAAATTTTCTCATTATGTGTCCTATGTTGTTAGACTGAAATTTCTGATTTTGTCCTCCACTGGTAGTTTCTGAGCTATTTTCTTTCACTCCCTGTTTCCCCTCATTATTTTCCATGGTCTTTCCTATCTTTCCATACAGCTGCAGGGTATTCCTCTCCTCTATGCCTTTGGTTGTATTTAATACAATATTAATCTGCATCATCCATATCTTACTCTATCTTTGTTGCTTGGTAGCCCGTTTACCCTTGAGAATAAATTAACTAATCTGACAACTATTTCCTTCTGACATTAAGCATACTGATGTATTTTTCCCTTTTCAATCTCAATTTATTTTTAATTATAAACCTTAATTAGATCATGGTTCCTACTGCTTAGGTACTTTTTCATTTGCTACATCTCTAATTGCATTCTGTTTTACTTTAAATTAAGGGATTTTTTTCTCTTTTGGCTTCTTTAGAAAATATTACCTCATAAAGCTCAGAATAATCTCAAAAGCGAAACTAGTAAATCATGGTTTTTCTGATTAGGTATTTTGTTTTAGCCTCAAAATATATTATATTAAAATACATGTATCTCAAGAATAACTTGATCACAGCTCTTCATCCAAACAGTTTGCCAGCTCTGATGAAGAATAAGGTATTTGGACATTGTTCTTGCCATGTGAATCAGATGTGGATTCCACGCTTCTTAAATTAGAAATAATGCAGATGAGAAAAGGAACTTCAGCATCTCTTTATGTTTTTGGCTCCATCTTGGATAGATAATGCTTATTATTATGAGGTGCTGAAACATGTCCAAAGAAGGCAAATGAAACTGGCCAAGGCTCCGGAGCACATGTCATAAGGAACAGCTGGGGGAGCTGGGGTTGTTTAGCCTGGATTAAAGGAGGCTCAGAAGAGACCTTTTCACTCTTGACAACTGCATGAAAGGTTGTAGCCAGGTGTGGGTCAGCCTGTTCTCCCAGGTAACAAGTAACAGGACAACAGGAAATAGCCTCAGGTTGCTCCAGAGGAGGTTTAGATGGGATGTTAGAAAATAATTCTTCACCAAAAGGGTTGTGAAGCCCTGGAACAGGCTGCCCAGGGAAATTATTGGACCACCATCCCTGGAGGTATATAAAAATATAGAGATGTGACACTGAAGGACATAGTTTAATGGTAGATTTGGCAGTGCTAGGTTAATGGTTGGACTTCATCTTACAGGTCTTTTCTAATCTAGACTATTTTATGAATCCATTTCTTCATCATGGCCATCAAAGCTGTGCAAGCTGTGTGATTGCAGTGGTAAGGGACCATACTTGGCTTGCAGGAGATGGGCTGTGTTTGCTATAGGTCATGTCCAGGTGCTGAAACTAGAGCAGAGGGCTTCAGAAGTCTCTGTGAGGAGACAGAGTTCCAGCTGGCTTCAACCAGCTACAACACACCCATCACATGGCACAGCTCACCTCATCAGCCAACCCAGTGATGCCTCTGGGATAACATGTTTAAGAAGAGCCAGCACACTGCATGGCAGTGAGGAGTGAGGAACAGCCCAGTGAGCAGAGGTCAGAAGGAGAGGAGCAGAGATTCTTCTGCAGCCCATGAAAAGACTATGATGGAGCAGGTATCCACACAGCAGTCCAAGACCCCATGCCAGAGCAGGAGGATATTTCCTGAAGGACTGTGTCCCATGGGAGGTACCCCATGACAGAGCAGGGACAAAGGATGAGGAGGAAAGGACAGTGGGAAGGAAAAGTTACAGGTTAAGCATGGCCCCCCATTCCCATCTTCCTTGTGGTGGTTGGGGCAGGAGGGGGGGTGGAATCAAGTGTGTATTTGAGTCTTGGTAAATGAATGGGTGGGAGAAACACATTTTGGGTTTTCTCTTTGTTTCCCACTACCAAATATATTTTAATTAGCAATAAATTAAAATAATTTTTCCCAGGTCGAGTCTGTTTTACTTTTGATTGTAATAGATAAGGGAGCTCTTTATTTTTATCCTGTCCCTTGAGCTTTTCCATTTTGTGTTGTCCCCCTGTCCTTTTGAGGAGTGGGGCTGACAGAGCAGCTAGGTGGGTATCTGGCAGCCTGCCAAGGCCAGCCCATTTCTGGGTATCTGTTCTCACCTAGATACTGAAGATCAGTGTATTTATGTTAAGGTATATACCGCGATATAGGAGCCAAACCCATAATTAATATGTTTGTGATCCATATCTGTCATTAGCCTCAGTTTAATCCTTTGTATACGTATCGAAAGGACCAATCTTTGCATAGTACCCTTTATTTGTGAGAATCGTAACTCTATAGGGCTTAGTTTTACTTAAACCATTTTGCATAGTAAAACTTAACTTATAAAAAGAAATAGTAAAAATCAATTAATCCATCATGCTCACATCTGGGAAAACAGAGTTTTGATTCAGAGTTCTTCCGGCAAAAAAATTAAGACAGAGTTTACGCACATACTTTGACAAATGAGTTTCTGAGAATACATGGTTGAGATTACTGTCTATGGTATTAGAGAAAATCAGCTTTATATGAAGAAATTAAAAAATTCACAGTAGGGCAAGTAACATAGGCCAGCATTTTTAGGCTTTATGCTCTAAATTCTTACCACCGTCTTCCAGTTTAAAATACATTTTCCTTGGGGACACAGTGGTGGAAAAGAATGAACACATGGTTTTGCTGATCTTGCAGAATATTTTGGACATCTTCTGAAGATTTCAAGTGTTCAAGATATTCAACCTTTTCCAGCATTTCTGTTCTCTTCAGTTCTTTATTGAAAGAATAAATACTAGAAGGTGCCATATGGTCTTCTTCACCTGAATGTCCCATTCTGTTTTATCTGTGTTCTTTCTCTTTTTTTAATGTCTTGAAGACCCCATGTTTATTTTCCAGTTAGGTAGATCCAGGTTCATAGAGACCAAGTCACATTAAATACTTGATGCTAAAACCATAAACTCCACTTAGAGGTTAAAAAACAGAAAAACAAACCAAACCGGAGAAGGTGGACTTTAGAATCTCTCACTTGTTTAGCCATCCTTCATAACTGTAGAGTAAAACACTGAGTTACAATGACTTGATAAAAATTGCCTGTGCTTTTTCTCCTCTAGAGAATAACTCTTACCTTCGTTGTAATGGTATCAATAATGTGATAACTATAAACTATAAGCCAAAGAGCCTAGTGACTGCTCATGTTTATTTTGCCTTTTTTTCCCCTCTTTCTCTCTTTCCTCTAAATTGCAAATTTTGAGCAGGCAGAGTTGGGGAAAATTTCCAATTTTAGCCTGTACCAGAAAAAAGAAACAAAATCATGATGTCTGTTGAGGAAAACCATAGGATTTTATTGACAATTAGAAAAATTTAATGATAAATCTAAATTTGCAGTACAACAGTTAGTAGTGTTTCATTGCAATACACCATGTGTCAGCATTTGGTGATAGTAAGTTGTGTTTTTAGGCATAGAGAACATTATTTTCTGCTGTTATTCTGCTTGTGTATATTCTACAACTATGGTATCGACAGCATATTAAAATAACTATATTTTTAAAAATTCTACCCCTTATATAGCAGTTAAAAATCTGTTATGAATTCTGAAATTGCAAAGGATTTATTCTTGTAACCAGCTTGTGGAAATTAATTAGAAAGACATTTCAAATGGTTAACAGGACCTCACTGAAATCTGTTAAGTACTAAATTTGTGTCATGTGCTTTACAATTAAAACTTACCCAAATTCTACTTACTAAAGTTGAGGAAAAAATTGACTTCAGGATGCAATTATCAACATGGAAAGTGCACCATTTAAGCAGTAAAGAAATATGGAGAAGCTTTGGTTCTCAGTAGATATAAATTTGCTTCATCTTGCAGGAGTTAGCATAACTGTTGTTTTGCGTAGGGCAATTGTCCAACACAGAAAGTTCTTATAGTCCCTCTACCAGAGATTTAATCAAAACTGCAGCAAAATGTTTGACTTTGAATGAATCGTATCTTCACAAGCCTTGACCTCTTCCATCTTATCAATTCACAATTTTTAATTTTAGGAATAGTGGCTTGGGATCACGACCAGAGTTCCACCAATTGTGATCTGCCTTTGCAAGTTTCCTCTGGGCTGACAGAGTTGTGTTCAGTCCTCACTGTCTTGGTCTATCTCTGCAGAGTTGTGTTCAGACCACCTTTCCTAAGTCAAATCTGTCCAAATGTGTGTCCATTGAAGAAATTTGGTTTTTTTTTTGTCCAGAATGATGGGAGAAAAGTGAAGAGCTAGCTAGAAAGTTCAGCCGGTAATGCCTTGGCCATGAAAAAAATGACTTGTAGAAGGATTGTTCTTAAGTTCTAAATTTCTTTGGTCTTGTCACTTGTTCTGCTTTAAGTCCTAGGTAATTTGGACCTTAATCACTTGGGTTTTTATAATGTTGCTTTGCAGAGGAAGTTGATGTGACAGGTCAAAATGAAAGATTATATAAGGTAACATATTAAGTGCTACCAAATTTTTCTTAATGGCTTACATTATAGCTGTCATCATAGGAATAAATGTCAATTTGGAGCTATATAGAGGAATAAAATACAAATGTCCAAGATTTTCAAAACAGAGTATCAAAACCAAGAACGTTGACATTTCAAAAATTCGGTCTTTCTTCTGAACCTGTGTTTAATGTTTTTAAGCTTTGGTCAGTATTTTTATTTAGCTGCCACATTTGTTTCAGAGATTTAAAATTGATTTTTTAACTAGTATTTTACAATTTCAGCATAGAGGTTTTTATTTGAAGATTGCTCTCTCTGGTTACTGTTCTTTACAGTGATGCAGTTGATGGCTTGAAGCATTTGAGATGAAAGAAATTTTACACATGAGAGACTGTAGAAACAAGAAAAAGAGATTAGTCCTTTGAATAACAGCATTAAAATTATTTTAGAAGGGTTATGACTACTACCCAGCTAAAACCCATCTTAGTACTACCTTCCCTGCTTTTTTTGCTGTTACCTCAGGCTACACAGTAGATAAATCTTGTTAGTACATGGATGAGCCTATTAAAAAGCCATACAGTGTTGAGTCGTCTATTATAAAACGTATGTACCTAAACCTATTTGGCAGATTGAAAACATAATTACGAAAAAAATAATGGTAAGAAAATAGACTGACATTTTATTACTGAAATAAAATTCGCCAGAAGGATTCCAACAATTAAAACATTTATGTGTGAAGTACTTCTGTAAAGCAGATCAAAATAATGGATTCTTGATCCCTTTTAATTAGTGGTTTCTTTTTGCAGGTTATATAGGCTTTTGTTCCAGTGACTTTAAGTTCATATTTCTGTCGTTGCTCTTGCAGATTTGGTTAAAAAAAGACTATGTAATAGGGACCTCGGATTTCTGCACTATTCAGATACTTATGACAATTTTGTCTATGGAAAGGGTAGCTCATTATATGAGTACGAAATCTGCCTCCACCAGACTATTTTCAGAGAAAGGGAAATCCTGAATGGCTCCCTGAAACAGGTTTGGAGGAGTGAGCCACTGTCCATGCAATGAATGTTCCAAGCCTGAACATCTGGCAGGACTGTGGTTGGATTACACTCTTGCTTTAGGGAAAGGAACTAATGGTCAGTTACAAGAATTCACATTAAGATAAAACCCTCTTAGTAACTGGGGTCACTGAAAGTAATTGTCTTGCTTGCAAACCATTGTTTACTAGCTTAGAGTTATGAATGCAGGTTTTCCTGGTAGCTGAATTGAAATCAGTAGAGCTAAGATGGGTCACAACTAGTCAAAAGTGTAAAAAAGGAGGCTGCAGTAGTCTCCTGGGTCCAGCCTGTGAGTGATGACAATGGAAACACTTTTTGAAGTCCTTATAGATCCTGTGGTCCTCCATTTTCAAAATACTGTTGTTTTGCAAAGCAAATTTTGCCTTAGAATGCAAAAAGCACAAAGCTTGCCCACAATATACATTCAGATCACTTTAGTACTTCTACTAAGTCAGTTGGACTGGACGTGCACAAGTCCAAGTTTACACAGAAATGCGATGGCAAAACTTAAATCAACAATTTATCTCCTAGTTTTTAGCATCTCATTCTTTCCTTCAGTTATGCTTTCTTATCTCCCCTCAAATGTGTGCTTATCAAACAAAACTGTTCTGCTCCATATCATGGAACTTCCCTTTTAATTTATTCTGACGTAGGCAATTGCACCAACAAAGCTATTAAAGTAAGCAATCTGTGCTAATAGAAATCTTACTTCAGCATGTCACATCACTGAATGGTGATGGTTACAATGCAAAAAAAAAAAAAAAGCATATTTTCTAAAACCTGCAGGTGTTTTAAGTCTGTCTTTTAAATTGTCTCCCTTGAGCCTGTGTATGTTTGAAAGCTGACTGCTGTGTATAAGAATTATTCCAGGGTTTCCATGTCTCAATATTTTAGTGGTTTAACACTACCAATTGACATGATATGATAGACTGTTAGATTCTATTAAGTACTTAATATATACTTCCAAATTGCCTCAGTATTGCTGTAATGACTCCTCCCACTTAAAAACCTCAAAGGGAGTTTAAGTGACTGTAATGATATTGAAGTAAACACTAGGCTATGAGTTCCTGTAGAGTAAAAACACAAAAAGAAGAAAGAAAACCCCAAAAGTTTTGGAACTAAAACTGAAGGGCTTTACTACTTGTTATAGGTAGACTATTTTTTGGCTACTATAGTAGAAACTGCAAAACTGACAATATATAGCAAATATCCATCCTTCAGTCATCCTGGCCTCAATTTTGTAGGTTAAGTGGATATATTTATTTATTTGTTTAAAATTTTTTTTCCTGTTTTTTCAAGGAAAGATATCTTTTACAAGCAAACATGGCTTCAGTGAAGTCCAATTCATATCAACCTACTAATGTTTAAGTAAACCCCCAGTGGTGGTAAATATGCCCAAGTTAGCAGAGGCAATGTAAAGGAGAATCTGTTATGGTTTTATAGGATCCATATAATTTAACTCTGTATTTGCACATGGAAATCCAGCTATAGTAATTAGTGCAGTCATATCACAAACAATGTGTTTACATGGTGATGATTAAAGTCATCCTACTAAATCATGCTTCTGGAAAACACACTAGTTTTGGACTATTTTGGAGAAGAAGAAATAATAATATTTTTTAAATTCCACAAATCTTGGGATGACTGAATATTGCTAGTTACAAATAAAATTACAGTGAAGGGTTATATTTTGGATTACTGTATAATCTGCATAGCAGTGTAATTTGCATAAAAAAAAAATTTCCTCTATCATATGTCCATATGATTCCAGCACCTTCATCTGAAATATGGGTATTTGCACCAGCTGAGAATCTGAGCCATTTACCATTAGAAAAGCAAGGGTTGTTAGATAATATGTGATTATTTCTGTACTAAGAACTTGGGGTTCATCTGTTCCTAGTTCCTTTCTATCTTGCTATCAAGTTACTGATTCTCAACACTGCAGTGTCTGATAGTTACATTTTGTGCATTTTGTGCTTCATACACATATTTTCCTGTGTCCAAATACATCCATGAGCAGCACTAGGAATTTTGTCAGGGGGTAATTTGTTATTTGTGCTGTAAAGTCAGCACTGAAATAGGAGGATTTTTAGCCAAAACTGTTACAGATTTACATATGCATATGCTGTGGTTTAAAACCAACTGGAAATTAAGTTTAAATCAGCTGGTCCCCTTCTTCCCACCCACTCTGGTAAGAATGGGACAAAAAGGCGGGGAATATGGGTTGAGATAACAATTTTCTGGAAAAAAACAGTACTAAGGAAAATGAACAGTGACAGCAACAATGCTAACAGCAACAGTGTATAAAAGAGGGTGCTTACATGCAAAAAATACAAAAAGTTGAATATGAGCCAGCAGTACCCTGGCAGCCAGGAGGGCCAAGCGTGTCCTGGGGGGCATCAGGCACAGCATCGCCAGCTGGGCAGGAAGGCGATTGTCCCGCTCTGCTCTGCACTGGGCAGCCTCACCTCGAGTGCTGGGGGCAGTTTTGGGCACCACAATACAAGAAAAAAGCTACTAGGGAGCATCCAAAGGAGGACAAGCAATGTGGTGAAAGGCCTCAAGGGCAAGACTCATGAGGAGCACCTGAGGTCACTTGGTTTGTTCATCCTGGAGAAGAGAAGGCTGGGGGTGCTTTCATCACGGCTGACAGCTGTCTCAAATGGTCAGTGGAGGGGCAGGTCCTGCTCTCCTCTTTCTGGCGACCGGTGACAGGACACGAGAAAACAGAATGAAGTTGCATCAGGAGAGGTTCAGGTTGGTCATTAGGAAAGAGTTCTTCATTGAGAGAATGGTCAGTCCCTGGAATGAGGTCCCCAGAGAAGTGGACATGGCGCCAGTCTGAGTTCAAGGAATGTAAGGATGACTCCAAGTCATTTGGTTCAGTTTTAGGTACCCCTGTGAGGAACAGAGATTTGAACTTGATGATCCTTATTGATCCCTTCCAACTTGAGATATTCTATGATTTTACATGATAAGTATTTTAAAAAAAATGTTACAGTGAAACTTCCTGTCCCTTTCCCTTGGTTTAAGACACTGTTTTATTAGATATCTCTGAACTTTCAGGTAGATGAATTGTATACTAGAAGGGCATGGTAGTTATGCATACTATAACCCTACATGTAACTGGAACTCAAGGCAGCAGTTCTGTTATATCTTGTCTAACTCAGTCATTACGAGTTTAAAAGGAAATTCATCAGGTTCTCAAGGGCTGGACAGCATTTAAAACAAGATAAAAGGAATTAGTGAAAACCAATTTTTATTCTTTTTTCGAGTTAAATCAGATTTCTTCAGAGAAAAGTTCAGTGGAGTAATCATATCTGAGCTGCTAGGAACTTCCATGATCACTCAACTCGCATAGTTTTCTCTCTAAAAGAAAAATACATGTATGGTTTAGGTGGGTATATTTTGGTCATGTTGGTAAAAATTTTTGTTCTTTAAAAATGTGCTACTCTGCAGAAAAATGAATCATAATAGGGAAGTCTCAGGATTTTCATTATTCTTTGGGTTTTGTTGTCCTCTGCTTATAAGAATGCTGAAAGAAAAGGTTTAGGATGTTTCTGACATCAGCTGAAACGGAACACTTTTTGTTCAAGTGGGCAGGACTCTTTCTTCCCTTATATATTAAAGTAAGACAAAAAAACAACAAAAAAGAAAATACTTCTTTGAATCCTTTAGATTGTATACAGACAGGAAAATGCATCTTTGCTCCCTTTCTCCAGAGTTATACATTTGCAAGTCCATTGATTCCAGTAGTATGAAATCCATAGAGTTAGAGTGATAGACTCCTAATTTGGCATATTGTAAAAATAGAATCAGCCAGCACCATGACCATATTAGAACTTTGCTCATATAAGTCACAGTTTCTTTATAACCTTTCTTTCTAATGGATAACTTGTCACATTTTTTCTGACCTTGCATCTTTGCCACTTCTTCAAAATCCATTAGCCATAAAATAGCTTTCTCTATCAACTTCTGCCATAAATAACTAAATCCAGGCACATGTGAGTACCTTTAAAAAGCATACTGAAAGAGAAAAAAACAACTTTCTTTTGGTTAAACCATTATTTCTAATTTCTATTGCTATCTCATTCAGGAGCATCCAACAGGGATTAGGAAACTGTACAAACAAATAACATAATGATAGCACCTCTAGTAAAAACTCAGATCTGAATTGCATATTTTTATTATCATGTAGAAAACAGCTGAATCTCTCTTATACGCAGCACACCTGCAATTGCTAATGTGCGTGTTTCTTTGATTTTCAGAAACACGTAGATGTGTCAGTCCCTGATTGAGATGACAGTTCTGTAGATAGATGGGGAAGGAACTGTTCAAGGCTTGGTTTTGTTTCTTTTGTATATTTTATTGAGGAGCAGAAGACCATGTATAAACACAAACCCATTAGGAGTTCAACACAGAGGAAGATGTATTAGAATTGGTCAATAGTCTTTCTACAATAAAATGTAAAATAATTCTTCATTTTCTAATTCCTTGTGAAAATTTTGAAGCCTAACAGATACAAGAGTTTTCTAGTTCCTGCAAAATCAGGAAATTTCCTATGGAAGTCCCCAATGACATGAGCCAGATTTTTTGTCACATGAGCTCAGGTCATGAAGAAATAACATTTTACTTAACAGATTAATTAGAAGAAATTGGCAGCTGAGACAGAACAGAATATACAGAAATGTGATTACTTTGTATTTAATGTTAATTTTTTTTTTACTTTCTTCCTGTCTAATTTCACTTGAGGCAATAGTGATTTTCCTGTTTCTTCTGGTAAGAGGATCTCAAGTGGCACTTTCTTGTCAGATGGTGCAGAGTTATTGAATTCCCTTAGTACACTAAGCTTAACAAGAAAGAAATTGTACTTGTATTCTTCCTCTGCCCACCTTGAACACAGCATTTTATTTATATCACTCTCATAAAAGTCAACAGTTCGTTAAAAAATAGTCTGTGTTTACAGCTTTCAGCAAATATGAAAATAAAAAGAAATAAAAAGGTACTGAATTTTAAGTAGACACATATATATTAGTATATAATAGGCATCTATTTAAATGAGTATAAAAATATTTGCTGAGTAAATTATGCCTTTGAAAGGCACTGCTGAAAAACCATAAGAATTATTAGAAACAAATTATACCCAAATTCACTTCTAAAATCCATCTAAGAAACTTTAGAAGATGTAGTGAAGAAACAGTTGTTACATTGTTTATCAGAAGCAAATTCACATGTATTTTTTCAGTCATTCAGAGAGGTTTGTAGAAGATGCCACTGCTGATAGGAGTACAGTTATAATTTGCTACTACAGAAAACATTCATATATTCTGTGCAGTCTGATCAGCTTATTCCACAGACTGAAACTTAATAATATTCTTTCTGTGTGAATATATCTACTGGCAAAATGACCTCTCTATCCTCAGACTTTTGCCTGGGCAACATGAAATTCTTTCTACCTTTTCTCCTGGTAAACAGGAATGTGGACATAAAATGTGAACAGCATTTCTGTATTACTGATTTCATCTGTGCTTTGGCTCTCAAATCCAATTGTCATGACAGTTAAAATTAGCAGGACAAGGGCAACTGTCAAGGTTGAGGCTGGCTGTAAGCAGAGGGGCTTCAGCGGCTTTGTTTGCCTGTCATTTCAGCTGCTATGTCAGCTTAAATACCATCAGTTAAAAAATACAGAGCATAGCTTAAGGAGTAATGGAGTGGGGGGCACATTCGAGCAATGATCAAACAAGAATAATATCCAGAGAGACCACACTCTCGGGATACTGTGGCATAAGAGTCTTTCACAAAATGTCAGTGCAGGGTGATTAAACAAATGCTTCTGCCAAGGCAAAGCTGATCAACCTACAGTTTGTAGGAAAAGTTCACGTGCACTTGTGTTATTATTCCGAAATACTATGGGTAAGTGAAAAATATTACAGTGTTGTGATAAAATGGAATGTTGCATAAGCTTAAAAATTTTCTGTACCTAGCATACCAGTATTTCACATTTTGCTTGATTTGCATTCTGTTGACACGATTTAAAAGCCTTTCAAAATGGTTCTTTGCCCAGACACAGCTTGAAAGTCCAAACTGTCCCACAAAAGCAGGTGAAATTCATTTTTTCACAGGTACAGTTCCATTCATAAATCTTTGTTCAATGTGGTTAGATTTTTTGCCATTAATAATTGTCTTTGCCTGGAAAGCTATATGATACTCACTTACCAAGTTCTTTTTCCTGCAATTCTAACTCACTTTTTTTTCTCTCTCTCTAATCTATTCTAATATGTATACATTCAGAAAAACAATCTTTTCTTCCCAGAGATGAGTTATTCTTATCCTGTGAATGTAAGAAATAAAACACAGTAAAAAATCATTATCAAAGAAACTGGCGTAAGAGTGTAACCTTTTTTCTGGATATAGACAAACTTCATGGGTACTGTCACACTTTATAGATCCTAAGTTCACACTCCTTAATCAAGTGACTGTCCTGTAAGTCATTGATTAAGGACTGCAGAAATTGGCTGAAGTCCCTTGATCTCAGCTATGACAAGACAACAAAGGTCCACTTGTGTCTGAGGGAAAAGGAGACAAGGAGTGTAACCAGGCAAAAAGGGGGTAGGGTTGAGCTGTTCAAATAGGTGCAGAAGTCAAGACAGAAAGAAGTAAAGCAAACTGTGTGCCAAAGAGGGGAAAGAATGGTTAATGATTAAGGGGTTAAATTAGGTAAAGCCCAAACTGAGGGGTATAAATTGTATTAGTACTTAGTTATGCAGAAAAGCAGCCATATAGGGAAAGAACAGAGAAAGACTATAGAAGACTATAGAAAGACAGAGGATATAAGCAGCCAGTAAAAAAAGCAGAACATCCCACTAACAATAACCACAGACACAGGTGACAGTCAAAAGAGAAACATGATGAAATGCAGGAAAAAGTCTTAGAGCCATCTCCCTCTTCTGCACAAATGACATAATGACAGTGCAGGGGAGTAGTCCTCCCTTTCTGGGCCAATGAATCTTAGCAGAGCCTAAGTAGGATGTGTAATGACAAATCCTGCAGCCATTCTTTTGGGGGGAAATGAGAGTAGTGGGAGTGGGGTTGACTTTCTTATAATCTCTTCTCCTCCTAAATAACCAAAAAAAGTTATCAGAAGGAAACTCTTCAGATGAATCCAAGTCCAAGAAGGGATTAAAAATCTGAGCTAGATATAGGACATGGATCGCATAACCAAAGAGAGATCTGAATCCGATACAGCTGCAGAAGGAGAGCTGAGATAGCAATTGATTTAGTGAATTGCCCATTTAACTCATTTGCATGGCCAGCACAGCCCATCCCAGCCATGGGAACATGGCTGGCAATGCTGTCCTCTGCTGTCTGGTACCACTTCCCTGGATGTCTTACATACCTTCTGCATACCTCGTTCTGAATTACTTGCTAAGCCTGTTCTGTGGAGTTTGGACTAGACAGCTCAGATTTTCAGTTCCTGGAATTCAGATTGTGGCTATAAACCCTGTCAGGCTGAAGACATTTCAATGTAAATTACTGCATTCAAGAGGAATGCATTAGCCACGGAATGATTATATGAAACCAAATTGCAACAATGCCACAGCTGTGGGTTTGAACAAAAGCTCAAATAACTGTGGTTGTTTTGTCCAGAACTTAATGAAATTAGCAGGTTATAGAAGTGCTTTTCACATGCCTCTGCTCAAAAGTATTGTATTTGTCTTTTAAGGTAAGAAAGAAAAACAGAGGTACATATTTTCAGATCCTCAAGTAAGCACTAGTGAAAACAGTGTCTTTATGAGATTTCTCAGCTGTTGGGTCTTATAGGAAGTATTCTACCTCTTTTAAAGATAAGAGAAAATTACAAGTGGGGAGAGGAGGTGAAGCATATTTCACTTAGGAACAACGATGTGTATTCCTGGAGTATAACAATTCATTAATGTATGTTCATTGTATTCCACATATTTTAATTGCTTTACCTCATTCTCACATTTCAAAAGAGAAAGTAAAACTATCTAGTATCCCTTCTGAATTTGTAGTTACAGTATCCCTTTCCCATGTGGTAGGTCAACAGGACTATACTGCCTTGTTTTGCGTGTCAGGGTCCCATTAACCTAATGTAATAGTTGGCACAGATTTCTGAGCAAGTTTTGTCTATGAAGTCAGGAGGAGAATCTGAGTGGAATATAATACTCTGCTAAAACAATAATACTCTCATAATCTAACCCTCATTAACCTGTCAAGCCCAGTGACAGTCTTTAATAGTATTCATTCTTTTTATGTTTTAAGTGATTTCTTTGTTGCCATTTGAAAACCTAAAATAAGACTGTTACTCTATCTGCATTTAATAGGGAGCCATTCTGTCCCCTTTCTTTTTCTTTTTTTTTTTTTTTTTTTTGAAACTGGAAAGCACTTATGTTTATTTGTGAGGCAGCTTGCCACAGATGGCTTTAAGAAATGGATGGAAGTACATACATTTTATGTATTTTTATTTTCTATCTTGAGTAAATGCTACAATGGTACAAATGGTGTTACAAGAATACTGTTAGAAATTTTGTTCATTGTCTCATGTTTTTGTCACCAAAGGGGATATTGGGAATTGACGGAAAGGATTGGATTTCCATGGCATGGCTTGTGCCACCTGACATTGTCAGTTAGCAAAACATATTAGAGAGGAGAAAAGTATAGATGAGTTTGGGGGCGGCAGGGTGTGGCTTTGTGGCTTTCTGTGTTTCTTGTCCCCTTCCACTTGCCACAGTATGCACCCTGTGCTTTCTGGCCTGGTGTGGCTCATGCTGAGGCAGCCCTTGTCTCCCAGAACAGGGCTGGATACAGCACAATGCCTTTCCCTTAGTTCAGTGAGTGCTTGTAGTTCACCATGACTTCAGTGCAGGTTGGGAAGATCAACATCTGACAAGAATAAGCTCTGAATTCCTCATAGCACTCTCCCTTGTCAGGTTCCTTGAGGGATGATAGCCATAGCATAACGAGAGTTTAATTCACCCACAGACTGATTCACCACACATCAAGCTTCTCTCTGCTCATACCTTTAAAATCTGGAATGAAGACTTTTGTCAGTGATTCTAAAAAGAAAACAAACAAACAAACAAAAGGTTGAAATTTCACTTTGAAAGAATTAGAAGCATCAAACATTCTATATCTAGCTTAGCTGCTGTTTCAGTTTTGAAAATGGTGTGAAAATATGGCAATTTTGTTCCTTAAACTTGATTCTTTTGTGCATTTCAGTACATACCTCAAAAAATAAATACCTCTTCAAACTGATATTGCATTAGTTTCTTTTTCATTAGGTCTCAGTAACCACTTTCTACCCATTTGTTTCTCCCAAAACATAGCAATGAAAAAGTAACATACAATTCCTAATGATTTTCTGAAGTACTGCACAGGTGCAAGCTGCAGCTGTTATGAGTAAACTAGATTTTGCTAAACTAATTCAAATCCCATTGGGGAAATAGAAGAACCACTGCATTCCCATAAAAACAAAAATGTTTTCATTGTAGGATAATGAAGTTTCCATGTACATTCTACCTAGTCAAGAGGTGTTTTACAAAGAAAATTAAAGTTATCTTATAAAAACGGATGAAATATATAATCTCTTAGATTCTCACTTTGTTAAAAGTAAAATGGTATTAGTTATCCTCTTTAAAACCTTCACTAGCATTTTCAAATTTGTGTGAAATGGCTAAGATTATGTTACAGATACTAAAATAGATCTGAAATTAAAACAATAAAGCATTGTCCAGACTTATATTTAAAATATACAACTTTTCATTTGAACAGGTATATTACAGTGAGAATTGCACTTCACCGCTCATTTCTAAATGTATATTTACATCTGTTCACATGCTATATGCACTCATTTTTGTTGCCAAGCTTTCGATAGGGAACTTGTCTGAACGACTTGGGCTTGTTTTTATTTTAAAACCCATATTGTGTATAATGATAAAGATATCATAGAGGAAACATACACACCTTCACCTCCGGATCAACTGCCTAGTGGTGGTTGGAGTTCAAAGTGTGGGTTTCTCACCTTTCCCTCTCCGCACCTTCTCAGGCTCAAGGTAACACTAATCCACGTAAAGTATGGAGACCTCAGCTGAGCTGTGGACATGAGTAACTGAGAGAGGACGTTGTTCTCTGTGTTGATTGGAACAATAAGATTAATTTAGAGTCTCAAAGTTCTTTTGCAGAGAAGTGAGAAGAGCTAAATAAACTTCTGTATTAAAACATAAAATACAAATCCTAGAATAACAATGTGTTTTTCACTAGAATAGAAGATGTTTTGAGGCAGAACTTTCCTTCTCCAACTAAAATGTTAAGCTGCTCTGAAAATCTGGAATTCCTGAAGGACAGTTTAGCTCTGGGACCACTGCTAAAAATCACTATCAGTGCTTGGGCGCTGGTAACAGGATATTCCCTCCATAAACATCTGCAGGGCTGCCTTGATTGACATCAGCCAAGGATCTGGGGGCTGCATTATAAACTCAGTTGTGCAAACTGTGAACCTGACAATGGGTTTCTGGTTTGTAGACCAGAACTGGTCTGTTGATGTCCCCGAGCCTTTCCACGGACTATCTGTGTTATGGGAGAGAACATCTCGGAAACCATTTTATTGCTAGCCTTAGGGAGAGCCCAAAGCAGAGAAAATTACACTAATAATTTTATTATCTTACAGGTTGTTAAAGGCTTATTTACACATTTCATAGGGAACCTTTCAGTTTCCTATTTTGTATGTATTATCTGTTTAAAAACTAAGAATGATCACAGAATTTGGATTTGCACTATGAAGAAGGACTAAATGAATATCTTGGTTTCCTAATAATGCTAGCAGGAANCCCCCCTTTTTTTTTTTTCCAGCTAATATCCAGTATCAGAAGTGGATTAATTATCTGAATTAGTCTTGGTACTGCTTTACACTCTTTATGCTTGTTTTTAAACTACCTGAATTTATTTAAAAACAATTTCCTCTCTTAGGACAGGTTGATTTTTGTAAAAACATGAATAAATTACTATTAGAGATTTTAAAATTGGGATGTAGACTACCAAGTCACATATAACATTTGCCTATTTTGCTATTGTGATATTTCTATTGCAAAATCTGATTAGAATCTGATTAAACACCATAAAAATAATGTATTTTACATCATCCTAAATTGGATTCTAGCAAAAAAAGAGAGAAATTTATTTTTATCTACTCCTTTAATGACTGCAATGTTCTGTAACTTTATTTTTGGATATACCTCATATTTTGTAGAAAATGAGTTTGAAATGGGGTTTGGACTCTGTGGGAATTCTTGCCTCCTTGAATCAGACTGGAGAAGATTCTTTCCATCCTGATGGGAAAAAACCCTCCACTTTGCTTAATAAGCAGAACTGTCAGTTATTTCTCTCATTCTGAGCCATCACATCACCTCAGATTTTCTTAGGAAGAGGAGTCTAAGGCAACACTCTGGAAATCTATGGGAAGAACTGATGTTCGATTTTCATGCTAAACACCTGCACCCTCTTGAACTTTCAGGTACATTTTGTTGCATATTTCCAAATTCACTCTCATGTACATTTTGTCATGTTTCCAGCCAAGAGAAGACAAATTGGTGTATTTCTGAGGCTGCATCTGTCTGAAAGGCATGTCCTAGCGAGTCCAAGATTTTGGAAGGACTTATTAACAAATTCTTGTGTGTGAAAGGCTAATAGAAAGGCAAACTCTTAGCAGTAATAATCCCTTTATGAAAAATTATTACGTTACATGTGTTTCAACATGTAAACCGTAAATAGATCCAGCAATGGGGCCCATTAGCCTTAGTATGTTTATTTACTTACTCTAAACTAAATATCCTCATAAATATCTTCCAGAATGAGACTGTAATTTACAAATTAGAAATCTTGCATTAGTGCTTCAGCAGATCTTTAAGATTATGCACACCCGTGTCTTTAGGAACAGCATATTTTCTGCGTGCTTTTAAGGATCAGTTAAAGAGATTAAGGATATCAAAGCAAAATACAAACCCTTTGCAATAGATCATTTTAAGTTTTGAACAGTTTGGAGAGCATATAACCACTACAGCCACTCCATACTTATTTTGACATTTGTACCACAGACAATGTGTTGCTTTTCACCCCATGTTGTAAAACTTAGAAGTTTACAGTCTAGCGTGGAGTAGCAGCATCAGAATGCTAGAGATGGACCAGTTCCAGCACTTCTTGAATCATTAGCCTTGGGCAGAAAAAAATTTAAGATATCCATACAGAAAAGAATTTATTCAAATAATATATGAGGTTTGACTTAGACTAGGGAATTATAATTGTCAAGATTGGCAGGTGATACTGCCTTCCTTCACATCTCTGTGACTTTCTTTTATACATCATGTCAATCATTTCCCTTCTAAATTTATTCAAATAATGTGTTATTCCTCTTTAGAGATGTTAACCCCTTAGTATCTACTGCCCTACTAGTGTCTAATCAGACCAGAAAACAAATACTGTGTAAGAATTATGTCAGCAGTGAGAACATGAAAGACCATGTGAATAAAATTAAGAATGCTTAACAGAGTTTAATTAATGAAAAATATGATTCTGAAAATGACAGAGGGGTCAAATTGGCTGCTTGCCAATATTGGTTTGGTAGTGAAATTAACGCAGAAGCCAGAATGTAAACGTAATACATAAAAATTTTAAAAGCAGAATCATTTTCCAACCAATAAAAATAGATATTTTCAAGTTTAGAATATTAATTGTGAAATATTATGTGCTAAAATCTCTATAAAATAATATATATTAAGTTAATTAGAGCAATAAAAGTCTAAGGAAAGAGAGGTCATTCACTACATGGCGAAGATTAAGATGTTTTAAGAAATAAGAAAGCCAAAGCGTTTAGGAACACTCCTACATTTGGAAATAATTAATATGTCTGTTGTTTAGGTGGATAGATATTTTCTATTTATAACTCAAAAAAGATGTTAAGTAACATCTGGAGGTGATAAACATTTGAAATCATCAAGCTGGCAGAGTTGCATAAAAAAGAGCCGTTGATGAAATCGCTGGCTTGATAGTGTTGATTTTTAATAAATCTCAGGAATAGCAGGAAAAAATCCAGAAGACTGAAGGACAGTCCATATTGTGCCAATACACAGAAATATAAGTATGAGGAGTATGATATTTTTAAGCCTAGAGCACTTACCTTTAACTGTGGAAGTTTGATACACTTTCACTGTTGAGGACATAAAGGAGAACAATGCATGCTAACTGACATAAATTCATGGGAAATATATATTGTTCAACTAACATAATTTTATTGTTAGTTTAATTGGAGATTATAACCGTGATATCACAATTATGGTAGACTGTAGGAATTATAGACATAATTCTGAATCCCACTTTGTTAAAGATAAATAGAGAATAAATATCAAACAGATAGTAAATGCTCCACCTAGACCTTTTGGTGATCCAGATGTTTGGATGCTCATGGAACAAAACTCTCTTCACAAACACAGCATCTGACCAGTGAAAATCAATGGATAGGAATGAATAGGGAAATAAAGAAAAAATGCTCACTTAATAACTGGGTGGTGGTAATACCCCCTCCCTCTGGCCTGGAATAAAACACAAAACTTTTTCAAACAGTGTTAGAATGCTAATATAAAAGCAAATCTTTATTGAAAGCCTTCAAGGTGTACAATATGGCAATATGCACACATGATGCAATATTTCTACAGTTTTGTAAGGTTAGTTGATTAGTATACCTTTCAAATACTGCCCAGTTAGAAGGGCAGTTGTTTAGGAAGTTTTCCCCCAGGTGCTGCCCCATTGAAGCCCTCCCCCTCCAATCTTCTAGCCCTACACTTTATCGTGTCTGTGATATACGGCGAAAAGCAAAGTGTCCTTGCTAGATTAAAGGCAAGACTAAATAGAATTTCAAGAATATATTTTTAAGGATTTGTTAAACTATGGGAGAGGGCAGAAAAAGCACTAGAAGTTATAACTATGTATTAACAGTCTACAGAGTTACAAATATATGAAAAATATATAAAATTCTAAAAACCTTTAGGCATCATCACCACTGATTATTGCCCTGTATTGGTGGGAATCCTTATGGAAAAGTGCTGAAAGACGGTTTTGCATAAGCTCCATTGTAATAAGAATAACTTTCTGGTAATCTTTGCCCTCGGGGAAAGCAGTATTAATACTAATATAATGTTTATAACTTAAAAAAAATTATTTATAAACATATATACCTAATATGCTTTAAAAAATATTTTCTCTCTAGCCTTACCTGGCTAGAGAGAAAGCAGAAAGGTATGCAGAATCCTTTCCCTGACTTCTGTAAAAAGTCTCCATGTCATGCAATAATGGTGAAAATTTCCTCACTCTGTTCTCTTCCTCTCATTACCCATTTTTCTACAGTGATCCCAGAAATATTATGGGTCCTGTAATTTGCAAACCTATAATATGTGTGAGAGTGAGTTTCACACATAAAGGGACATGAAGAACTGTTTCACCTCATGACTGGCCCTTGCCTTTCATTGATTTCAGCTACCTGTCAGGCTCAGCTCTTATCTTTGACATTACTAAACTCTGCTGTGTTCAAAGTTGTAAATTATAATAAAACTCTTCTATTCATCTTTTCAGTGCCATGTGCATAACAATTATTCTAACTGCACAATAAATGTCAGACCAAATTGTCCCGGGCCTTTTTTTTGTATATTTAAGTGTGACTGAGGAAACATTGAAAGAAGTAAAGGATATTGCTTACTTAAATGATTCTCTAACCTCATTCCATACCACCAAAGGTTTTCAGGGATAAAGGGATACATTTTTTGTTTTGTTTTGTTTTTTTTTCCCCTTCTTTCTCACAATAAAGCTGAAAAGCTGTCTGGGACTAAAAACTTTTTTCTTTCCACTTAATTGGGACCCAAGTTAGCTTAAGAAATTTGTGTTTAATAATTTTGCTTTTCTGAAGCTGGATCCCCCAGGATATCAGATCTAACAAGTTTGATAAGTAATTGGAATCCCTTGAACATTATTGTAAAGTAATAATTATGTATTGGAACAAGCCTTTACTCAGAAGTCTCCCTCAAATGGGAAAAGTTAAAAAACTAGATAGGAAATGGTCAGTTGTGACACAACAGATTGATAGTACAGAGTTTCAAATCTCCATGAAAAGTCCAGTGTTAATGTATTTGTAAATAATCAGTGAATATTCACAATGTAGCTTTGAAGTTCAGAAATTATTTCATGAATAGTCAAATACAGAGAAAGCCACAAGAAAATATTAGAGGATTATGCAACTAGTAATATGGTAGCATAATGTAAAACAGAACTAAAAAAGTACTAACTAATCCACAGTAGAGTGGATTATTTGAATTTCCTATTCACATTATAGGTGCAATGCATGAATTCAGGAAAGATTCCTGGGAGTTTCTAGTTATCCTGACTCTGAGACACAACCTCAGAAGCTCACAGAATTGGGATGTCTTAATGAAAAGGAGAAGATTCAATCTACTTAGGAAAATGGCAGTCGGATAGATAACATGACGTCTGCAAACTGGTGTTGGACAGTATTTCAAACAGCGTGCATGATTAGAGACATGATAGGGCTGAACCAGCCTAGCAGTTCACAGCTTCCGGTAGAGCATTTTTTTGTAGAGGAAAAGAATATCTCAAGGAATATATCTGGTCCTTTTGGAGCCCACGTTGTTTATTGAAATACATAAATATATTCCTATAATTTTTTTAGTACTTTTTAAAAGCTGAAATTTTATATCCTTCTAAAAAAGAAAAATTGTTCTTGGCATTAAAACCACAAAGACAACAATAATTTTGTTTTGTTTCTAGGTGAATTCATTTAAGTAGACTTGGAAAGTGATGTTACTTCTATGACTACCAAATAACAGAGGTCTACTTGCTCTTTAAACAAGTCAAAAAATATTTAAAACCAAGTGAAGATTGGAAGAACAGTGAAGACGTGCTTATGGTTGCTTGAGATGAATAGCTTTTACATCAAAAAAAGAAACAAAATATTTTGCTGTAACCAGTTTTATTTACAATTGTCTTCTAAACTGGAAATTAGTGAAATTTCTTCCCTGCCCTGGAAAGCTCATAATGGCACTTACTGCAACTGTTATTTATATGTGTGTATATACATATATATATACACACAGTATATAAAAAATGCAGAGTTTTGCTTTTCTGCCTGCTTGTGATGCAGACCATGTACAATGCCAGGTGCTGAAGCCCTCAGTTGCCAAACCCCTTGGATCTCGTTATGACTTTTTTCATATGAGCACACTCAGGAATTAACAACATAATTGAGATCGGTCAATCTTTTAAAAGTTTGTGTCCTTGAAATGTGTGCCATAATTCCCTTACAACTCCTCAAACTGGAGAAATGTCTTTAGTTTTCTGTACAAATTGGATTTGTGTACTCAAATTCAGAAAACATAATAAAAATACAGTCTGCTCCATTTAATTGAAAGTACACTTATATTTGTTTTAAATCAAATGATGATGCTGTTAGTTTGGTGCAGGAGAAAAAAACTAGCAGAGCCATCTGATTAATTTATTTTTGATCTGATAGAAGAGGGCTCTGACTTCATTCTATCAGCATACTTGCAAACATTAGGCTAATTATTAACACTGAAACTTTTATAATACAAAAGCCTGGTTAAATTTGACCACTGAAAGCCCTTAAAATAATCTGTTTAACTACTGCAGTGTAGGATCACCTGTATTTCTTCTACAAAGCTCAAGAAAGGTCGGGGTAAAAGACCCTGACTCAGTCACATCCTTGGTCTTCTCTGGAGTTGCTGCAGGGTGGTATTGCTGCCACAGTATTGTGCCATAAAGAAATATCAATTAATATCTTCATTTATTGTGAAGAACATAATGGAATGACACTACAGGATATGTCTACATTAGGATTAGGATTGTGTTTTTTTTAAGAATCCACTGACTGTCACCATTCATTCTGCTTTTGTTCAGGACAGGGAACAAAACCCTTCTTTTACTAGCTTGATGTAAGCTTGCTTCCTTACAATAAAGAACACATGCAATGCATTCCAGGGACTCTGAACCACAAGTTTGGCCTAAAACTAAAATTCAGAGGTCCTTGTGCTGTAGTGGGTTTAATTCTGTAAACGTAAAATATTAACAGTAAATATTTTTGGATGTGAAATTTCTTGGAGGTTACTCTTAAATTTCTTTCTTTTAACAAGTGGAAGATCCAATTTTCAATGAAGAAAGAATGCCAACAATTCTTTCTTAAAGTCAGATATTTTACAGTTTAATCATGTAATACTGTGCTTATGTGTTTTATCTTACCAGAAATTAAATTTAACCTTTGAATTAAACTTGAAGACTAGAATTCAAACAGAGGTGTAGTCAATGCTATAGAAGGTTAAAACCTTGATTCCGTGACACTAGTGAATGCATAAGACTGGGTGCAAGAAAAGGGGAAACATAGAAGCGTATAGAAGCCTCTAGCAATAATTTTCCATAAAATTTATAATGATCAGTTAAAAAAAAAAGCAAAAAACCCAATCCCTTGTAATTTTCTATATAAGTTTAACTGAGGGATTGGAAGCAAAAATAGTTGTTGAGAACCGAAATGTCATTCCGCTTACCCGCTGAGACACAGCTAGCATCTCCTTCAAATAGTCTGTGACAGCTGAAGCAAACTACTTAAGACGATGTTGAATTTCAACATATTTCCTGTATTCAAAATTAAACATATCTTACCATAGGTAGAAAGATTAATAACTGCCCAAAATCACAGAAAGGTCTGTCAGAAAACTGCAGCTTTATCATGGGGCTTTGGGACGGGTTTCCTGATTTACTTAGGTACTGAAAATAGAAAAGGAATGATCTAGAAAGTTCAAAAGTGACAAGATTTGCTTTAATCTTCTCCCACTGAAATCACTAAGTTGTTTGTTTGGTTTATTTTCCATGCAACTTCAGGGAGAAAAGATATGATTGTCACAATTTTCTATTTTAAAGAGTCTTTTGGAAATGCACCAGTGTGTGGAGGGACTAAGATAAGACCTCTCCACAAGTTAAATCCTGTTCATTCATTCAGTCTGTTAACGTTTAATTAGAATTTAATTGATTCACGGGCTTTGTGCTGATCATTTGCAGGCATTTACTGCCATAAATTCAGTGTGCTTTTAGATGTCAAGATTGCTTAGTGAACAATGTAAGTGCAGAAAAATGGCAGCCATTGAATTAATTTTCGAAGATAAATAATTTAATCAGACCCAGTATATTTCAACAGAGAAATTCAATCTACTGTTTTCCCTATACTCCGGAGATACTCCTTTGTTTTAATCACTTATTGTTTTTTAACTTATAAAAGAGTAAAATTCTCCTTCAATCTACATACTTGTTCTTTCTGGGCACATCCCAAAAGCTAAAGATTTATGATTATTACTAAGATTAATGAAAGCATTCCCATTTAGAGTAGAAATGCACATTTCTTACTTCCTCCTCATCCTTTTATCAGGCAGAAACTAACAGTGTTTACTTATGTTCTAGTGTAATTCTTAAAAGAGTGACTTGATGGAAAGAAGAGAGAAGTGTGTTATTACGTGTTTACAGCATAAATAATAATTGACTTTCCTGACTCCAGGTAAAAGGAATATAATATGTGACACAGCAGATTCTGCTCTTGCCACTGGAAATATAAATTAAGTCTCCTGACTCTAGGAGATTTGTGTGTAGAATTGAACTGGTGTAACTGAGATCAGAGCCTGTTCCAAAGATCTTGAATAATTCCTATGAGGCAAATGCCTTCAACTGTCAATCTTCCAAACTGACCTGTCAGTGTCACATAATAATTAAACAGCAGCTGGCATTAGTGCAAATTTATAATTGCTATAATCCTTATTGCTGACATGTCAATATTTAACTTGCATTAACCTTTCCTTTGAGGCTTACAAATAGTGCATCTCTGGCTTGCTCAGTCTAATTTTTCATGTCATTGCCTTGCAAGGTACAAAGATTTATAATGTCATTTTGTGATGGATACAGAGCACTCCTTTACTTAGCCTTGTAAGATTCACTAACTCTAGAACACTGGTTCATTTATTTTTTTTCCTATCCTGCCTGATAACTACTTTTTAACCATTTAAACAACTAATAACATGAAGGCCAGGTCTCCAATATTTAGTGTAACAATGCATCTCTTCTGAATTTTAGACGACTTCTTTGGAGGGTGAGACCCTCCTTACTACCATTACTATATAATACAGACTGTTTCTAGAAATTTTTCAGTTTGAAATGTAGTTAAAAGAAATCAATAGCATTAAAATTTCAGGGAGAGATGTTGAGAAATTTGGAATATTTATGAAAAATCAAAATGAAGCCATTATTTTAGTAGTCTGTCTTGAGAAAGAAATTTTGAAAATTCTGGCCAGAATTGTTTTTTGATTCATGGATGGTCTAGCTGGCAAACCAAAAAGATCAAGAGAACTTGTATACTCTCTCACTCTGAATTTTTCCCTACCTTACACTACGTTTGAAAGTAATAAATTGTATGTAAACTTTTGTCAGAATATATAACCCTTTTTTTCTGTATTAATCTCTATACAATGAGGATTTTTCTCCAGCCACTTATCATACGGAAGCTTAAAAAACCAATTATCATTAGAGGCAGTGTTACATTTGGGCTCAAGATACTTGCAGTGATCACAAAATTAAATGAGAATTGGCTCCAAAACCTTGTGACTGCTTTCTACTCATCACCCCAAAATAAAGCATGTTCTAGAAAGCTGTCCCATATTTCCATTTCCAAAGATCTCATGGTTATCTTGCCTTCCACTATTTTAGGTTCTGAGAATCACTTAAAAAGTACCTATATACTTATCCTTATATTCCTTACAGCAATTGTAATTGGACTAGTATAAAAGTGCAGGATATCCTAAATATTGTCATCAAAAATTCTCGTAGCAAAGTGAAATAAAAGACTTATTATTAACATCTGAGTGTTCTCTCTTCAGCCTTATCATCTGATCTTTCCTTTATCTGCCCAATACTGGTAAATTATAGGTCAGGGCTCTTCCTTGAAAGGGCGAATTAAAATTCTACCTGGTGTAGATGCTATCACATGATTTATTGGAGTTACAAATAACCTACACTCATGTTTATAATTAAACAATCTAATTTGTCACTTACTGTTATACTTATGAGGGTTCTTGACTCTTCACTCCATAGGGAATTGCTGCTCATGTCTTCCAGATTAAGTTTTAAAGCTGTATGTAAGTGTGTAGTGAATTGATAAATGCCAGGCATCATGCATAGCGGGCACAATAGATGGTGCTTAATTCAGATTGATTAGGAGCAAATGAGAAATGTGAGCATGAAATAAGTACATTAGACCAGACTCTATAGGAAAAAAAAACCTCCTTTTGTGTCTGAACATTCTATACAAGCTCTGTATTTTCTTTAAAAAGAAGTAATTTTTAAAAAGAAATTGTTGCACTTCTAGAACAAATGTTTGAACCTTCTGGAGAATCCATATGTCCTACAAGTGCCAAGAATGAATTTAATTATTGCTATGGTTACATCAACACATACTGTAATATGATATAATCAGCTGTGATTTGCTGTGGCATAGAAATTGCATAGATATGTTTTATTAAAAAAAAGCCACGGCCAATATGTTCTTGTTTTACAAACACATGAGGTATTTTGAAGTTCTAGAAAGGTTTAAGATGCAGGCTGTCAACTTTGTTAAGTTACTATGATGACTCCTCAAAAGGTTTCAAATTAACCGGGGAACATTTCTCTAAAGAGAATTTCCTAGATTTAAGAACTAAAATATTTTTAAAACAAGTAGAACCTATTTTTTTACCCGTAAATCCCTTCCAATATTATTTTTCTTGTAATTAAGTGTCTTAAATACATAATAAATAAGTTTCTATACCCCTTTTCCATAATATATCCCTTTTAACTCCCCTATAATAAATGAACATATATTTGGATTTTTCGTTCTTTCTTGTAATAGATTTTTCAGTATTTCCATTTCCTTTATTGAATCTTATTTTTCCTTTGAATTTGTTTTCTGCATATCACGTGGATATCTGTATTCCTAATAAGTTATGTTGATCTCTTGTAAAATTTCTTACGTCTTTCAATATTGATATTATGATCTTGATATTTTGATACTTAGATTTCAGAGTTCTTCCTTCTCTTCCTTATTTTTCCATCCAAAGTGATGTTTACAATCCCAGGCAGATGGCATAAGTCATTGGAGAAGGAGTTAAAAGATGGCACACATTTTAGATAGTGTGTCAAAAGATGGCTCATCTGTACAACACATGACATACTGTTAGAAAGAAAATTACCAAAACCCTTTTCTTGCCAAGTTTATAATTTCCAAATTATTTTCCCTTAAAAATTGGGCAATACGTAAAAGAAAAAAAAAAGAAAAAGAAAAAGGGGGAAAGTAAGTAGCACTAAATAAATGTGTGCAGTATTTTTAAAAAATAATGCTGAAATGAAAAATGCATAGATTTTATGGCAGAATCTCTCTCACATTCTACTAGGCCAGGTTGCTTGAACCCCATCCATCCTGGCCTTGAACACTGCTGGGGGGGGCATATCCACAGCTTCTCTTGGCAACCTGTGCCACTGCCTCACCACCCTCACAGGGAAGAATTTCTTCCTCATACCTGATCTAAACCTACCCTCTTCCAGTTTAACGCCATCACCCCTTGTCCGATCCTATACCACTGCAGAGTACCACGCACTAACGCCATCATACCCTCACTTTAACAGCTCTGTGTTTTAGAGAACGATGCAGAGCCAGTCTCCCTTGTGCTTTTTTATTTTTATAGTTGTGCATTTTTCACTGGATCGACACCATCTCAGTCTTGGTTCAGGCTACTTTCCGTAGTCCAGTCAGTAAGAAATGTTTTGGAGAAGTATAAATTACAGGTCCACATCTCTAGAAGGAAAAGGCTGCCTGGGAGAAATTTCTCCTGCTTTCTTTAAGCATGTATTTATATTGTGAAAAAAGTAATTTCCCCTTTTACTACATATGGACTCCTCGAAGTGGGTGCTGCTTTGAATATCCAAAGGGTGGAAGTTTGGGTAAAAAGTTCAGACTAATTCCTCTGCAATTATATATTTTTTTCTGTGTGTACACAATTACCTTTTTATTGTGCAGTATTTAGCTTGCACGCTGAGTCTCTTTCTGGGTAACTAATTTTTAGATGTTAAAATGTTAAATTGATACCAGTAAGAGATAAAATGAAAATTTCCATGAATTTCGAGGTTTTGAGATTAGAAGAAAAGTTTACTGGAATGTATTTTCAGTGATTAGTTTATATAGATTAATATTTTGTGAGATTTCTAATATTTAAAGTTAAAAATACTAACCAGATGGGATAGAATTATTGTGTCAGACTTTTGTGTATGATTTCAGTCCATTGAAAAGTGATTTATGCACAAAATATTCACTATTGGTTCTTGTCTCTTCAGTGTACAAGATCACTGCTGTATTTTTTTCACAGATTTCTGTAGTCTTTAGCCCGTAAAGGACAATTCTAATCATCCATGCTGTGCCTGACTGCGAAATGAGCATCTGCTTAAAAAAGAGCTTTATGTTTTCAATATCATAAATTTTACCAGCAAAAACCAACCAAGCTTGAAGGAGTGGATTACTGCGTGACACCAACTATCAATAGCCCTCACTGTATTTCTGTGAAAAAAATTTCATCAATGCCAGAGTTGTGTTCCAAGACACTAGATTACAAAAATCTTTCAGGAAAAGTAAGGGAAATCTCATAATTGCAGACATATGATATGAAAACATATCTGGATAAAGTTCAAGGGAATATATGGTTTAGTTCTTCTTTCCTTCTTTTTTTGAGGGTGAAGTAAGCAAATGAGCTGTCTTTTCAAGTTTAAAGTTCTGTGACTATATATTTTATACTATCTTATGTGATTAATTTATTCTCTAACTGTCAAACTCTTAGGTGTGCCACATATTCAGTTATGATAGAAAAGCAGATGCTTGCAACATAAAATATTATTGTCCCTGACAGCTCTTTCTTCTAGGTTGGATAGCACTAGCTGTTCATCTTCAGCAGGAAAGTAGGTAAACATGTGGCTCAAATTGCGAATACTACCAGGCAGAAGACAATTGGCTGTATGTGTTTGGGAGGAGTGCAGTTGCAGCTGCAGCTGGTATGGGTTGGCTGTACATTTTTATAATACCTGGACTAAAAAAAGTGTCACATTCTCAATCTATGAATTTTAAAAAAATAATATTTAAGAGAGATGGTCAGTCGTGTTATGCTTCCCTGCCTGGACTGTCTAGATTGGGAAAACTGGGGATGTAAAGTCCTGGAAAGGAGAGGTGCTGCACAGAAGAGAGATTCCCAAAAGGAAAAGGTGGTCTTGGAGAAAATAATAGGGGGGAAGGAGGGAGGGAGAAGGAAGGGCAGGGAGGGAGAAGAGAGGGCATGGAGGGAAGGAATTACAGGAAGTAGAAGTTGAAGATTGTGGCTGGAGAATAAACCTGGGAAATAGGGAAAGGTCCCAGAGATGTGTGGGCTCAAATGCTGGTGATCGCCAAGAATGGTGTGTACTGATGTAACATTCTGCTCAACTTCCCTGCGTGAGAATCCTCCTTCCATGTGGGGACTGGAGACCCAGGGAACCTGGTGTGGTGTGGGGAGACAGTGAGCAGGTATGCCAGTGACTGAGTGAGGTATAAGGGAATATTCCGAGTTTTTAAACTCCATTATCCAAATCCAGTATGGGTTTACCTCATCTCAGCTTCTTTCAATCAGATTTGGGAATTGTTAGAATTTTTCTTACTAGAAAGTTATGTTTGCCTTACTATGACTTGCATCTGACTTCGACTTGTCCTCTTTAAATGTTTAGTGTGTTCTTAATGCTTAATTTTAAAGTTACACTGTACTTAACAAGATTTTAAGAATTGCCTTAGTGTCATGAATGAAAAAGTGTATATTTTTCAGTTGTAATTACAAAATCCTTTGATATGTACTTCTTTACTCTCATATAGTTACACAGGATTGAGATTTTCATACATTTCTCCAATTATTACTGTAATCAAGGTTGTGCTGATCCAGATGCTTTATCTTATTCAGTCTGTATTTACATCTGATACATAACTATACTTTTATATTTAACTGTATATATATGGCTTAATTAATATCCTATTATTTTGCAGACAGAAAAGGTCAGTGTAGTCCAAAATAAATTAATTTTTTTTTTGAAACCTTGTTTCAGAATCAAGAGGATAAGACATAAAATTGGATCTGAAATACCCTGTGACACTCATGTTTTTGATCTTCCTTTCCCTGGAAAGGATTAAGACCTGTATATAGATACCTGAATAGGAAACGACCTCATTATTTTTTCATATTTTGTCTCATATAATTATGTCCTTCTTCGACACACTTTTGATCTATGTTACCATGCATAAATCATATCTGAGTTTGCAGAGCAATCTGACCTTGGGAAAATTGGGCTCTTTCAGGTACAAACTCTATTTCAGAAAGTCAATACAGGTTTGTAGAGATCTAGTTGCAAAAAATGTTAGAAATAGGAAGACATTGCTTCTTTTGCAAAGTTTCATATTAAATTAATTTCCAAAGTCTAAGCATACCTAATTTTGTGCAGGCAAAATGAGCTACTAGCAAAACCTTTCAACAAATACAAAAACTTGGTAATAAAACCTACTAATCTCTGAGTCTCAAAAAATAAGAGATAAATTCCTCATCTACATGAAACTGTTTCTGAGATTATTCTATTTCCTCTCAGTCCCAAAAGCAATGCACAAGACAGGGAGCAGGGAAGCAAATACAGCTTTCTGTAAAACCTCTTGAGCCTTTATTGCAGAAACCTTAAGATTAGCAAAGCTGTAAGGAAAAAGCTAAATCAGAAGCATTTGATGGTGATTTGATGATCACAGTTTTCCCAAACATGATAATTTATCATATATTACAAGAGAGCCATCCTCTTGTATATCTGAAAGCATTTAAACTAAATAACAAATTTCTACTAGCTGACCTTTTGGATATCCACATGTGAAGGAAAGTTTAGGATTCGTATGAGCTGAGTATTTTCCACTGAATCATAAGGATTAATTTGGGTACTGGTGAAATGAGGTGCCATGGAAACTGAGTACTTTCTGAGTCCACTCAGTGGACCTGAAGGAAATGAACTGATGAGGTATCTTTCTGGGCCATGAGGTCAGCCTCCCTGATTTACACAGAGCATGTGCACAGCAGCTACATTAGGTCAGATGAAGTTTTCATCTATCCCAAGACTCTCTGAAAATTACCCACACCAGATGTTTAGTGAAAAAAAGCAAGAGAAATACTTCTATCCTGTTTACAGACAGTAAACATAACCTTCCATCTCAAGCAATTTAGGGAGCTCCTGGCTGATTTTTCTTCAATAAATGTGTCTAATTCCTTTTTGCATTCACAGTTTGGGTCTTTCTTTTGTGACAATAAATTCCACAGTTTACTCACACACTATGTGAAAAAATACTCCTATTTCCTGTTTTTTTAGTTGCTGCTTTATAATTTCTTTGGGTGCTTATTAATTGTCATCTTTTTCCAGATTTACTTTTTTGTAATTTCATAATTTTATTGATTTCTGTTGTAGTACCCGCTTGAGTCACTCTTCCAATCACTCCTTATATTTGAACTCTGGAACATCTTTCACCATCTTTATTACTATTCTCACACTTTTTCCAGATTTAGTAAAACCTTTCTGAAAGAAGGAGGTGGTACAACAGAATTAGTGTTTGAGATGTGCATTTCTGAATCTCTTGACATAAAGAAAGTTTTGAGCCCTTCCTCAGAAAAGAGAGTTTTGGGCTAGTAATAAGAGTCTACATACTTACATCAGATACTTTATAATAATTATCATTCTATCATAGAACCATAGAATCATAGAACATGTTGAGTTGGAAGGAACCCATCAGGGTCATTGAGTCCAGCTCCTGGCCCTGCTCAGGACATCCCAAGAGTCACACCACGTGCCTAAGAGAGTTGTTCAAACGCTTCTCGAACTCTGTCAGACTTGTGCTGTGACCACTTCCCTGGGGAGCCTGTTTCAGCGCCCAACCACCCTCTGGGTGAAGAACCTTTTCCTAATATCCAACCTAAACCTCCTCTGTCTCAGCTTCAGGTCCTGTCACAGCTCACAAAAGTGATGAGATCAGTGCCTGCTCCTCCTCTTCCCCTCACAAGGAATTTGTTGACTGCAGTGAGTTCTCCCCTTAGTCTTCTTTCTCCAGGCTGAACAGGCCAAGTGACCTCATCCACTCCTCATAAGGCTTCCCCTCCAGACCCTTAACCATAAGAAAAGATCTAGTTTCACATTAGATTTAATTTGTCCCATTTAAGACTGGATCATATATGTTTATATATGTATACTTGTAAAAATACTCAGTAGAAAGGCTCAATTCTTCTGAAGAAGATTTTTAGTACTGATTCCTTGTGGTATCTTCTGATACATCCTTGCTGGGGAAATTATTTCTTAGCTGTGAATTTATGCTTTTGAATTAACAAAGCCAAGCTAGTGGTGGAGATTTTATCCAGGTATATTATTAGTGTTCAGAAGTTATAAATTTGTCTGGATTCATTAGTGGTACTTTATTTTAATCCATTAAATTGGTACTGCTTTAGTGTCTCTTTAGTTGTTTCAATACTTCCAGCAGCATTAAATTTATTATAAAAATTAGCTCCTAGTTGTGAATAGCACATGGAAGTACACAAGCAGACAGATAAACATTTTTGTTTGAGCCAAATTTATTTTATTGTTATTTTACACCCTTCTACTTCAACAACCTTAAGACAAATGAGGATTAACCTCTTGATTTATGTACAACCATTACTAGCAAACTTACAGTAACATTCCACATTCCCCTTCTCCTGGCTTCTCATCCTTATTTCTCTTCCCTCTTTCCATCTTTTGGTGATCACACACCCGAAAGATCTTTGGGTGGAGCTACTTTGATGTAATGTTTTGCTGTTCTGGAGACAGTGTCTTTACAATGGATTTTCTTGAAGCATCCCAGTTCTGTTTATATGAAATTGCACTGATGTGGCCAGATCACAGGTGTGAACAGGCTGTATTACTTTCCTTCTCTGGGTCTTCAGGGTGCATACCTTGTATACTCCTCTTGCAGCCAGGATAAAGCTTGCAGGAAATTTTCATTAATAAATCTAACTCACATCGGGAAATCTTAAAATCCCCAGTCTCTACTTTGAGCATCCTTTGTTTCTCTTTAAACATGTTAAATAACTGTTGCTTCATGAAAACTCTCCTCCCAGGGAATATACACAATTACTTCAGGTGTGATCTGTGGAGGAAGGGAAGGATTGGAACTTGCTACTCAGTGGATTTTGTTTCTTTTTGTTTGTTATGATAAGATTTTTGTCTCAGACAGTGAGGTCTTGACCCTTTTTTTGATGAAATTCAATCACAAACTTTCAAGGAATTCCTTCCCATTTCTTGCACCTTATGAATGTTTAATTCTGAAAGGCAGTGGTCACTGAGGAACATTTCTTCCCTACATTCCCTTGGTTTTAGTGCGACCAAGCTGGAAAGCATCGAGTATGGGAGACACCGCTGTTAGCATTTGTGTCTCATTTAGCATCTCACAAGATTTCTTGTGATAAGAACAGCTAATTTCAGGTTTTTTGGTATCTATTCTTTTCACTTATTGCCATGCCCATACCATGTCTTAAAATCTGTGGGGAGAGTACTGAGATTGGTAGGTCACCATCTCCTACTTTAGAGCATTATAATATTTTTCCACAACATACTCTTCCTATGAATTTAACTGATCCAAGACTCATTACAAATATTGGATATTTACATTTCATTCAAAAATCATGATATATTAGTTGACTGCAGAATGACAACAAAATATTTGATTTTTCATCTGTAGAAAATTCAATCCTATCATGCATCTGTAAGAAGACTTCCAGTAGATGTAAGAACTAAACTGATGAGTTGGATATTAATGAATCCTCATTTAATACTGTGTGAACTTCTCAACACCCTTAATCAATAAAGGTTAACTCTAAGGGTCTTAGGAAAAAAAAACCCTGTAATGATCAAGAGGAAAAAAGCTCTACTGTGTGTAAGGCAAAGAATAAAGGATGTGCTAAGTAACGTTACCTATATCAAAGGTGGGGGGGATCTAGGATTCTTTAGGAGTTCTGCCAGTATGAATATGGGGAACAAAGAGCCTTGAAATGGCTTCAACTCATTATGTTGTTAAAAATAACAAAGATTTAAGTGGGCACTAAGAGAAAAATAAATTCTATGTAACTTTAGATCTCTAACTTGGATCCTCTGAGTCATTACTTGCTAAATACTTATCAGCTCCTCACTGGAAAGTTCTTAGAATCCCGCGTGAACTGGACAATTTGCATGGTAAGAATATTTCTGTTTCACTGTTGAAAATTCGTGAGGGTATTTGTGCCCCTGAATCTTATTCATCAGGGGTCTGTATTCTGATATTTTTTAAATCAGAAAATCAGATCTAAACAGGAATTAGGCAAATAATTACCTTCATGTCTCTGTGACTGCATAATCAAAAAAAAGTAATGAGAAGAAAATCTTCACATAAGATATTAGCCCATTTTTGTCTTTAAATATGTGCACAGAAATATGATTGAAAATTAGGAGAAAATATGGACAGCGCTGAAAAAACCCAAGAATTTACTGGTAACAGTAAATAACAGTTTAAAAAAGCCAAATCTTGATTGAATTATCTTTCCTATGATCGTAGGTACAAAACTGATGCAGAAAAAAGAGTGATAAAAACAGAATGAATTTTTTTGACTGTGTGGGAATACTTGTGCTACCTGCATGAGGGATGCATGATATATGTAAATAAGAGATTAGAAGCATACAAACACATTGAGATCAAATTTTGAACACAAGATTCATGAAAGCACATTTATAAAAAGCAAACTCTTTAGGAGTTAAACAGCCTTATAAAGATGACAAAAAAGGACTTTAGAAATAGTTTTAGGATTTTTCGTGAGATATGAGCACGAAGCTATTTGTTTACTTGATTGCCATGCCAGGGTAACTTTGTCTCTGCCAAAACAGAGGTTTTTCATTTTCTTCACTCTGTGACCTTTTAAAATTGCAGGAGTTCAATGGCAACCAGTTTGGAACATCCATCATCCTCATCGCAGCTGCTCCAATGTCCCTGAGTACATGGGTGCCGAAATGGGAAAGAAATTAACAGTTCATTTGTGAAAAGTGTGCTTTCTTCCCCGAGTGCCTGATGAGACTTCTCCCTACATGTGTCTCTTGCAGATAAATCAGCATTCATACTTCACTGCACAAAAGCTACATAAAATAGCAAAAGCATACGGTAATATATCTGGAAACAATGAAGAGAAGTACAGAAAATTATTTCGAGTTCCTGAAACAAAGGAAAAGCGGACAATCAACATTATAGAAACAATATACTTATTTCAATGACAGCTCAATAAATAACATATACAGAATACAAATTTCTAATATATAGTATTCAATTAAGAAATTAATCATTAAAAACTAGAAAATTAAAAATTAACATTAAAGAGTAACCATAGAATCTTTGCCACAGTTCAGTCATTCCAATTTAACTCATGCAATATTTAAAAGAAAAATAAATAGTATTCAGCTCAAAATACTAGTCACCTGATGCTGTTTAAAGACTCATACTGTACATGGAGCATTCAGCTCCATCCTTCGACCAAAATCCCATTTCATCATTTTAGTCTGTCTGGGTTTTTACTAGTTCCTACAGACCCTTAGTAGAAATAAATCCAGGAAATAGCCTTTAAGTGCAGTAGATACAAATTATTCAGAACAACATGGATTATCACACTTTCATAAGTAATTTGTAGCTCCTCATGCGCTCTGTATTGTGCCTGTGGCTGTCTAGTACATGTAGTCCTTTAAATGAGGAGACAAAATCTTCATAGGCTTGTTCACTTTTGGAGGTTACTCCAGTGAAGGGACTTCAGGCTCAAGAGCCTGATTTGGGCATGTGTAGTGTATCACAGACAACATTATCAAGAAGTATTCTCATTTACCATATTTTCAGCATGCCTGAACTGACACTCCCTGTGACCTGACCTGTGTACACCACACAGATGCTGTTATGTAGCACGCAGCTTAGCATCGGCTGCAGGTGGTGGTGACGGTAGTATGCCCCCAGTCACCTTAGTGTGGCAGAGAGGAGAGAAGGAGAGGTAGCTTCAGAGAGCTTTTGGAGGAAGGCGTAGACACCCCAGGGAAGGGTATTATGACAAAGCCAGAAGGATCCAGGGATGCAGTCCACTCAACAGCACTGGCTGTCTTCCATATCTGGGTTGGCAGGTGGCACCCCCACTGTCTCTGGCCAGAGTGTCTTGGTAGTCTGGAAAGACAGAAGAATGCAGTTTGAATGATAAGATACACAGCATTTCCATATCTGCATCCCTTAGTCTCTGCACTGATGTGGGTGTGATATTGAAGTGTACAGACCCTGTGCTGGTCGCAGCAGCGGCACCCATGATGTCCTTCTGATTCCCACAGTTATATTCAATAACAGCTCCTGCGGGGTGTGGCTGTTGCCGGCTGGGCTGCTCGAGTCTCTTGAGTATCCACCTCTGATGTTTCTCAGGAGACTAACTCTGCCACTGTGGAGAATGACAGTAAGAGCAACAGCATTTTCCACAGCAATGGCCTCAGTGGTCCAGGTGCTCTAAAGTCATCCTCCAGTGTGTCCTGACAGTATAATGTATCCAGAATAAAATCATGTCTCATAAGAGATAACTCCAGATGTGCTGGAACAGATCAGGGTTAGATACAAGAAAAGCTGTAATTGTAGTCAAAGTCAATGTTGCATTGAAGCCAATGAGAAAACTCTCTCTTAGTGCATGGAACCACACTATATTGTGATTGCTGAGAACTCTACAGAAGCACACAAGAGAAGAAAGCATTACTTCAGAAATGGCATATTGGCAGCAATCATTTTCTGAGCAATTGTAAAACTTCAGGTTTTCCAGGTTTTTTGGGGAACCAGGTGCCATACTTTCTCAAGTCTTACGAAGGTAAACTTCAGTTGTAGTAAGATAAAGTATGATTCTCTAAGTGTCACCTAGAGAGCTGTGTGTCTTAGTACGTGGAAACATTACGTTGCAAATTATGGAAAAGTTCATGATTCCATTGAAGATTTAGATGTTTCACTTTTCCTTACATTGTATACAGGCCTCAGTAAATCTTTAATTTAATTACTTCCTGTTTAAAAATTGATGTTTCAGCTGCAAGTCTTTTATATTCATATTTTACAAAATTATCAATATAAGAATTTTCATATATGAAGATGCTAACTGAGACAGTGTTTTGGTCATATTCCTATTAACACTATGGGCTTATTATAAAACTAAGGCTTAGGTGGGGAGGAGAAAATTTTCCTGGACTTTATCTCCATAAGGACTGACTAAGACCCAAAAGAGTTTGAGGCTATTAATACTGCAAATTTTTTGTGCTAGACATTGCAGAAACTTTAGCATCAAACAGGCAATTAAAGAAGAATCACAAAGTAACTCTTATAAGCCTCTAGTTCTTGAAATTCCCTAGAGTGACCAGTATTAAAAAATATTTTCCATGGTCCTGGAAATCTCTGATCAGTGAAAAATTGTCATTAAATAGAAGATGGTAATAAATGTGATTCCATTTTTCTTATCCAAGTCAATCAAAATTAATAAACATATTAATTCTTATGAATGATCCCAGCACAACATACTTCTGATTACCAACATTAAATACACTGAAAGTACACTTTGATGGTTTTCAATTGTGCAACATCCTTATTACTCATCTTGCCATCATCAAGGTGTAACATTGTTTTTATCTTCTGTAAGGCTCCAAAAAACTCAAGCGACAAGTGTTTTAAAAGGACTTGCAGTCATTCATATACTCTGAGTAAAATACACATGAGAAATACTGAAAAGATATTCTTAGAAGGTAAAAAAAACAAAACCAGACTTTATCGGCAACTTTAGAAAATCAGAGAACTTTGGCAGAAGATTTCATGCAACATTCAGTCAACATAAATCCCTTCTCAAAGTATTAACTTGCCCATTCAACTGAGCAAACTCGAAGCCCACTCAATTTTAAGTTACTCAAAAATTCTGAGAAGAGGGAATTAGTGGAAGAAGAAAGAGAAAGAAAGACAGAAAAGATATAGAAAAGGGTACATGTATATATCAACTCCTGGGCTCCAGCAGTGTTCAGCTGATAGAAATTCCGAGAGGAGGTAGGGTCAAGATGTGCTCACTTCATGCCTTAAACACCGCTTGGGCTCCCTGGGCCCTTCCCCCAGGTGGGACTTCCGGTCATTTGGCCGCTCTGGGGCTGGACTGGGGCTCCAGGTGTGGGGTGTGGAGCATTGCCTCCTGTATGCCAGGGATTTCCAGGCTGGAATACAGGCTCTAGGGGTGGGGAGTGCAGGGCAGGGGATCACTTCACCAGAGCAAGGCCCGATCTGCCCCTTCCTCCCCCCCCCACACCCCAAAATATCTGGAGACATCAATCTTTCCAGCCTCTCATATCTTCATGGATAAGAATGCAATAATGGGTTTCTATGTGCTTTGTTTTTTAATTTTGAGATTTGGATTTTTTCATTTTCCTGGAGTCTCATGGGAGTAACATGAGAAATATTTTTGCCACAGTCAGCAAACAGCATTTAGGAGCAAGGACTGTGCCCCTTAAAGGTACATTTAAAGCTCTTTTAATTCAGGGCTTTCTGAATTTATTTGAATATTCAATGCCAGCACCTTGGGGAGCTTCATAAATCTAGCAGAGATTTATTTTAAATTTTGCAAGATGGTAGATGTACTCTTTCCAAGAAGATGTTACAAACTGACAGATACCCTCCAGCTATTATAAAAACCAAACAATATTTATTAGGCAAAAAAACCCCAAACCCAAACAAAAAACCCCCCAAAAAAATCCAACCCAAAAAAACCCCACAAGACTTGTTATTGTGCCAAGTGTATGAAGAGGAAAATAAATGTGATGCACTTTCAAAAAGGAAGTAACCTCTTTACTCACTCCTACCTGAGCCAAATCACCTTCTGCAGTGCTCTAAAGTAAATGAATGCTGGAATTAGAACATGGACAGCCTTGGATGTACTTTGGATTGGACTCTTTTCTGTATAGGCAGCGAAGCAGAATTGCTTAAATATTTCCCTCAAAGGAATATTGTGTTCAGAGAGACACACATTTGGAAAGAGGATTTATTTGAATATGCTTGATAGCATTAGCATAGAGATGATGATGATGATGATGATGAATATGGCCACGATGATAATCATTATTAACAATAACAAGTGAAAAATCCCAACAAGATGGGATATCTCAATCGCAAAAACGCTTTGAACATCTGTACTGTATAATATATTCTTATGCTGTGTGAAACAAATACATGCAAGTAACACCAAGACGACAACCCATGGCTGAAGTGCAAAAAGTAGGTTTATTCCATTATGATTCTGGATGGAGGAGTCTAAAATACTAACTGAGACACACACTGCTAAGCTCATTTTAGCAGGGGCAAAAGCGGTGGAGCCTGATCCCTGCATTACATATCAAAGGGCCTGAAGCACATCTTTCACCAGTGGTGTTTTACAATCTCCAAACCCTCTTACTCCCCTTTCAGCTTTTATAAGGAAGTCCCAGTCTGTGGAAAAGCCTCTTAAGTCTTTAACAACATCCTGTTACCTACTCTGCGAAAATTAAGTTTCTTTTTCAGCAGACAGAAAACAACCCAAAGCAAACACAAATATGTGAATTCTCTCACAATGAGTATTTTCAAACATATCCCAGGTGCAAGGTTGGTCTTTGAGTGAAAATGATTCTAAAACCATCTTATTTTTCTCTCTCCTCACCAGTCTTCTGTTTTTCAATCCTTTTTTTCCCCACTTATACCATTTTAAGGAAAGGATAATATACCCGTTGTACTGACACTGATAATTGTTTCATTAGTTGGAGTTAGTGCTCAGTGATGTGTTCATTTAGTCAGGTGTTGAGTGAGCAGTCAACCATGAAATTCAGACGAGGATCACAGCAAATCCTGCTATTGGTGTTCGAAGTCACATCTGTGTTTTTGTCAGGTGGTTTAAAACTGATGCCTCAGAGGCAGAAAATGAAGGTATGGCAGGGGGAAGATCCATTTAATTTTCTAACTGAACATTATGGGTATCTTCAGGTTTAAAAATGACTTCTGAATTATTATCTTCAGTGACCATGGGTATGGTACAGCCAGAGAGCTGTACCATAATAAAAGATAATGGCACTTAAGTAACCAGTATCTGGCCAGTTGTATCACTTCCCTTCTTTCTGCATCTAATGAACACTCCTTGGTTGTGTACCCTTGGCTGACAGAAATCAGTGTCTCTGTATCAGCTTCAGTTATTCAATGGCTCATAATAAAACTCTTTGGACTTAATTTCTTTGACCTTATAGAATGATGAAATGTTGTTTATTTGGAGGGAGGAACAAAAGGATTCCTAATGAAGAGATCTTATGGCTTCCTTTGGCTCCCACGCTCATCACCAATTTGTCTGAACCCCAAACATAAAAAAGTGAGGGCAACATAGAGTGCGTCACTGGCACTATTCTGACTCAAATCATAGAATTCTGTATTACTGTAGTCTTCTGCTCGCTCTGACTTCATACATTTGCTTATTAGAAAAGACTGAGAAATTTGGAAATACCACAATGTGGTTAAACATCAATGCTTCTAATGATAATTAATGTTAGAAATATGTGTCTATACATCAAAGAAACAGACTAGACATATGTAAAACAGCAAAAAGACAATCTCAGCAGTCTAAGGTCATCAGGTTAGCCAAGAGATACAGAGATGGTGGGTAAAGAAACAAAGGGAAACAAAGACTTGGCAAAAGCTGTAGCAGTATTAGCAAAATAGCTGTGGTAATTTTTTTTTGTCATATCTCTTTCAAGAGATATTTGTTCAACATTATATTATTCTGAAATGGAGATTTTATTTTTGCCTGATAGTAAAATATCCCTGCTGAAAAATGTTTCTTGATGGAAAGTGCATATATACTCACAGTAGAATGTGATTGGTCATATTTGCTTCACACTGCCTTTCTGGAAGTGCATTTGGCCTCCTGAGACATGCCAGAAATTCTAAAGAAATATTATATTAGTATGAAGATAGTGGTGAAATATATGTCTATTTTGTAATATTCACTTCAAATGATTTTTTACTCCTGGAAATAAAATTTCCTGTCTTTATTAAATTACATTGAATTTAATTAAATACAGTTTTAAGAGTATTGTACTACTATGCATCTGGTGATTGTATACTTTGCATAAGCAACACCTTATTTAAGTAAACTTTAATTTCAATGATTATATAAAAATTAATTTATAGGATCATAAACTATATTTCAGTGTGGTTTTTTTTATCTTGAAAATTATACTGACTCTTCCCCTTCCTTGGGAACTGATATACTTCAAAGACAGAGACAAAACAGAAATTAGTTTTCCTACTAGATTAGGTTATTTTGAAAGACACAGAGAAAAAGAGACAGGCAGGCTTTGTGTGCCCTCTATTACTTCATATGCAGTAGCCACTTTGTAACAATGGAAACCTAAAACATACAGAACTCTCATTTTTATTCAGCATAGAAAGAACAAGAAGTAGGATAGCATAAGTTCATTTATGTTAGACATTTCACTCATTATATGGTCAACAGGTGATATGAAGATCAGCTCTTTTCTACTTGTTGTATTTCATCTTAATATACCATCAGACTTTTTCCAGGAATGGATACAAACAGAAAATCTCAACAGAATCCAGTTTGTATTTGACTTCATCAATGACCAGCTGCAATAGTCAAGAAAACTGAGGCACTAATGCTTGCTTGCTTTCTCAGCACACAGATATATTGATAGCTGTTAACAAGCAGCTGATGCATTCGAGTACCAAGAAATTAAAATTAAAATGTGAAAACAAATTTCATTTTTCTGATTTACATTAAAATTCAATAATTTTGGGGATTGTGCACATTGACCAGATTAAGATTTCAGATTGCCCTTGATTACTTAATTTCATTTCTGGATACATAAATGTGTTTCAGAACAATGAAGAAAACACTAAATGTGACAAAGAGCTCTCCTTTTCTGAATCTGGTTTTCTCTCTGTGTACTGCATAGGAAAAGGATGTATTCGCACAGATTTAACATTAAATTTCATTCGTGGTTATTGCTCAGACATCAGGGTGAAGAGATGCAAGAGAGAGAAACTGATTAAGATAGCTCACTCTGAAGGTAAAACTAATTGTTAAATTGGTGTTGGATTCAGGTCAAGGGTGGTGACTGTGGTAAATAAAGAGGGAAAATTAGACTGCAGTTAGAAACAATTTGGGTAATTACAAAGGGACAGAAAGGCCTTCTAGAGTGACTGAAGAGCCCGGAGTGAATAAAAAGGGCATTTAGGCTAGCAGTCACCAAATGCACATGAAATCCCAGAATCCAGTGTATTGTGGTACATGTGTGTATGTCCAGGATGTTTATTTCAATGAGTTTTCTGGGCTACTTTGGTTCAAGTTTTAGGCAAGCAGCTAAAGTTTGAAACACCTATCTTTAGTAAACTTCCAAAATCTATTTCTGTTGAGACTTTAATTTTCAGTAAAGGAAGTGCAGAAAAAAAAGAGGCAATCAGGAAAAACAGGCCGCATTTTCAAAGGTAATATTTAGCAACATTTTTATACTTGAAATCAGGACTCAGTAATCTTACAAAGACTAAAAAGGATTTAAACACAGAAAAGAATGGAGTATTCAATCTCTTGACTCTTCCCAATAAAGCAGGATTCTTCTCTTCAATTTGTCTTTGAATCTAGCTTTGGAGGTTTCAACAAAATTTGAAATACTTTACACTTCTGTTTCTTCCCACTCTTTCCAATTTTTTTTTTCTTTTTTCTTCCCTTTCAATCAGCTTCCTTTTGATGCTTCACATTCTTTTCATGTCATGTTACTGTTGCTGTGGAACAATATTTACACACAAAATGCTGTTTATATGTAAAGTATACTGTATAGGGTATTGGCATAGGTGTGGATTATCTGTCTGAAATGAAAGACTTCTGCACCATTTCATTCCCACAGATGAGGTTCTTTCCTTTTAGCACCTTACGATACATCCATCTTTGTCAAAACCTATTTCCTATAAATTAGCTCAGGCATATTTCCTCGGTGATTCAAGTCCCAGTTTATTGCTCCTCATTACTTGATGTTCCACCCAATTTAATCACATCTGCATACTGAGAAATTGTCCTTAGACTCATTATTCTAGTTGTACTATGATATGCTTGATAAAACTGAATTCCTAGTTATTTCTTTCTATTATATAAAGGAGTTTATCACTGTATGTGTAAACTATGTTCTTGATGCCAGATCTAACACCATATCTTTGACATCATTATCTTTTTATTTGAAATTTATGAAAGCAAGATGTTAAAAGCTGTGTCTGCAGTAGAATGCCAGAAAAAGTTGCCAGGAATGTGAAAGCTGTAGTTATTTCTTGGTCTATTTTCCCAGTTACTCTTTCAGCTATTTAAAGAGAGGGTTATTTGAAAACAGAAGTTTGTTAGTGCCAATCTCCAGACATCTTTCCTGAAATGAAGTCTTTTGACTAATGGGAATGAGGTCTGGTGGCTATAATTAGTGAAAAAAGCTAGTTTATATTCTTGACAAGCATATATTTTTGCAGTGTGATCTGGGGTCATTATGTACATCAGCTCACTTTTAGGTAAAATGTACACAGCAGCACAATACCTAGTGTATTTTAGGAAAACCCTCGACTTCCTCATGTTAAAATACTTTGGTTTCTATACGAGAAGCCAAAACTTAAAGACTTATACCTGATTATTTCATATTCTTTAAGAAGTTCATGTCTGAGTCAAAACTGTCACTAAAAAGAGTTACTATAATTGGCAGACCATGCTTTTCACCAGGATAGCTCTTCATCAGCGTGCAATAGCAAGAGCTTCTTGGGACACTGTCATAGTTGTTGCTTGTTTGTTATCTGTGGAGTCAGAAATCTTTTTTACCAATTTTTTTTCCTATACAGTGTATAAAAGAAAGGCTAAGCTAAAAACTAGAACTATATAAACGAATCTCCATACTAAGAGTACATCTAAGTTGAAATTTAAGACTTTTTCTCTCAGTTTTCAGTTAAACAATTAACTTAGGTTGCATGTCGCAAGATATGGATATCCATTCAAGTTTGCATGAAATAGTCTTAGGTTCACTTCAGTTTTATGGTTTTTATCGACTTCTAAATGATTTGGTATTTAGAGTTTTACTCAATAGCAGCAGTAATAAATAGATTTGTTGTATTTTCACTGCAAAGAAAAGCTAGTTCCTCATTAGAAAATTTGTGGTAATATAAACATTATCTAAGAAAGATATTTTCTGAATCTGTAAAAATTGATTATTTTTCAGATTTTTAAAATGTATTTTAGTATTTCATGGTTCCAAAAGGGAAAGTAACATACAAGACACTTACTGCAGGATTTTTATAGTCCCACATATAAAGGTATTATCCAATTCTCAGATTTCTGTAACAAAAATGCTGTCGCTAATCTATTGACTAATATTTTTCCTGGAATGAGAAATTCCAGAATTTGGTCATCATTCTGTCATTGTTTCTTGATGGGAAATAAATTCAAGCCATCTGAGAGCATCTGAGGGCAGATTAGGATTGGATTTTCAGTTTTCCTCCTCAGCCTACTTTTTTAACTAGGAAATAATCAATTACATGCTGTCATCATGGGTCAAAATAAGCCAGCACATTCTAGAAGCTTCATTAAACTTTTCTCATAAACCTTGAAGTTGTGTGAGATGAAATATATACTCAGCTCCAATGGTAATGTAACAACAAAAAAACACTGATGGGACATCATCTTTGCCTATAATGNAAAAAAAGAAAAAAGATAAAAATATAAAAAGAAAAAGCATAGGCAGAAGAGAAGCCAGCACATTAAAATCCACGAGTGTGTACATTCACAGAGTTGCACCAGGAACTCTACTGCTCTGATTGTTGCCTTTTAAATTTGACCTAATGGAAGAATACAGGTTTTTTAAAAACATTAAAATGAGGGATTCTTATAAGAGTTTATTGGACTTTAGTATTTCAGAATGGTTCTGATTAGACACTGGATTGATATAATTTGTCATTCAGTCATTAATAAAATATATTTTAATTCACAGCAATCACTGTTCACATTTATTCTTTACAATAATAGTTCCAAACTTCTTAACCTGGTACTCAGGAATATGTAAACTATTCTGTACCAAGTGTTCATTGCATATAGCTAAAATACTGGATACAGGTGATACTCATTGTAATATATATTGATTCTCTGATATAGGGAATAAATTCAATCCTCTGATACCTTTATTCTCTTTTATTTATTTGGTATGGTATATTTTCGTTACTGATAATTTGGCAGTAAGTCAAAAGAGTCAATCAACGTTTACCTTAATATCTATTCAAGTTTTGCACTGTATAGAAAATGGCTGCTGATGTCTTAAGCACATGATTTTTTTTTCAGTGGATTTCTAATCAATATGACAGTAGCAGAATTTAGTGGGTTGAATTCAGTGACTATAGTGGGTTGTATTCTGTGGCTATACGATGATATTTGAGACACAGCAATTCACTTTCCCCACAAGCACATTTATTTTTGTCTTCCCTTTCTTTTGGTTGAAATGAACAAAGGCAATATAAAGAACTACAAGATACGCAGACAACTCTAACTAATATTATGAACACTTCAGACGTGTTTCGAAAACTGTTTCTCTTCCGCGCAGCATTGCCTATGCTTATCTCTTTCATCAAAACCTGAAAGAAATTGAAAGACAGGCTAATTAAAAAGAAACATTCAGAGACTTGAAAGTATGGATTGAAAGACTAATTACAAGTTTTTCAATACTCCCCTTTGTTTCTGTTTTTCATTTGTACTTTTCCTTCAGAAAAAAATGTCAATTTCTACTTGAATTAGCTAATAATGTTTAGTTTCTCATCCTACATTATAATTTTTTTTTCTTTATGTCTTTGGGGCTTTGACATCCTGTTAAGCAAAAAACAAAATGAGGGAAATATGATCGTGTAAATTTGATGGAAAAGCCATGTTCCACTGCTCAGTTTTATAAATTATGCACAAATATTGACTTACATATGCTGTAAGACCTCCTAGAATAGGGCCCCAGCATGTGCATCTGTTGAAACAGCCTGCCAAAAAAAGTGTGTTTCAGCCTCCAACATGTAAAATATGCATATTCAATTACAAAAAATCATGACATCATTTCAAAAAGGTTTCAGTAACTTGCTGCAGTCCCCAGGAAGCAATAACTTGCGTGCCAACAACTCATGTAAGTTTTATGTATCTATTTAACTTAAACAACAACAAAAATAAATTAACATTACTGCATGGCATTTCTTATAACACACAGGGCACTGGAATGCCCTCCAAAGAAGGTTCTTGCATATAACAATGTACATGCAAGCATCTCTCTACTTCATGCACCATTTTGAGAGTAGGAGTAGGACAGATGACAAAAAGCTCACAGGTTCAAAATGCACTTTTTTCCCAGATGTTTTTCTTTTGGATACTCTTTTGCTATAGTGTACTTGACAGTATTTTTCTCCAACTTCCTGAAAAGAACCAAAACTATAACCCTGAATAGTTATGAAATGGAATGCACACTTTGAAGCATTACCTTTGGCATTTTCTTTCCATGCCAACACTGAAGTTATATTTTGGGATTGAGCAAATGTTTAATATATACACAACCCTCTGAATAAGAATACGAACTTTCCTTTCATGGATGAAAAGAATATCCTACACTCACATTTGCTTTTCTTCTCAGTTCCTCTGTGCCATTCCTATGTATCCTACAGTCCCTACCAAATGACTAGCAATAGAATAAAAACTCTACCTCATACCTAAAATAAATATAGATAGGCTGACCTAACCACAGGCACACTTTTAATGAACACAATTCTGAGTGTTTTATACAGCTGTAATCTAAGATTAGAAACATATGGTTCTGGCGGTAAATTAGCACTATGAAGATATATGGCAGTGAAAATTTCATGACATTTTCAGAACACATAAAGTACCCTGGGCCTAGATAAATTCAGACCTAACTCATTTTGAAACATGAAGGTTGTAGCCTTGTCAAAACAAGTTGGAATAATGATAACACTATAATGATTTATTGGAGTTCTTATGAGGAATAATAAGGAGAGCTTTAAATTATCATCTGTGTTAGTGTTTCATCTGCATGGGAATCATATAGAATTTTGTTTGAGAATAATAAAGCCTCAGCAGAAAGGCCAAATTATAACTGGGATAAAAAGACAAAATCCTGTGAAACCATTTCATTTCATTTCAATAGATTTTTCCTCTCTGAGAATATTTATTAAGGGGACAAAAAACAATGGTTTTGGAAGGCAGCTTTGTCTCCACAGCTCCATCTGCCTGAATGCAGATCTGGATCTACGGATGCAGAGCACGGCAGCAATAGGAAAGACATTGTTTTAGCAATTTCACTCTGATTAGACTTATAAGGTACCTAGTGTACTTGTGCTTCAGAGACCCTTTTTCAATTTAATAACCATTTTTCAAAGAGCTGTATTTTTAGAAATACAGAGTGTATAAAACAGTCCAAACCCAATTTTGAACACAGGTTTTCTAAATTGAATACTTTGTGGGAAGCAGAATTTACAATAGCTGTAAATTGAAGATCATATGTGTTTGAATGATAATATTCATTTTGCCTTGACTTTGTTGTGCCTATATGCCAATGAATTTAGGGGCTAAGGGACTCTTTAAAGGTCTCTCTGGCTCAAATACTTCACTATTAAATTTAGATGGGAAAAACGAAGGGTAAAATGAAAAGGATCATAAATCTATTATAGGTCTCTGCTACCTATGACTGAATGCCAGTATTTGTAGAAAAAGTGGGTCCATTGGCCAGACTAGGCTTTGATCAAGTAAAGAACTGTTCTGCAGGAGCTACGAAATACCAAGAATTTATATTTTGTTGATCTTTCAAGTATTAAAAGCTTCATTTGTTACTTGGTGGTAATAGTTACCTTGGAAGAGTTAAACAAGGCTTTTCCTTTCCTTTTGATAGGACTAAAAGCAAAGAATGGGATCATACTAAAGGAGATGGAAAGACAGATTTCATATAATCAAATGCAGATATTTTGCCTGTGTTCTGTCCAGCCTGGTTTAATTGGAGCTTTTTAAGGCTTCAGAAATGCATGAAGGAATTTTTATTTCAGCATTTTAATTCTCAGCCTATCAGTGGAAAAAAGAACAATATTTAGATTCCCCCCTACCTGTCAGTAGAATGAAATCTAATGAGTAGAAAATGTATAGGAAAGCTGAGAGAGAAAAAAATCCAAACATATATGCATGGGAAATATTTCCTTCACCGAAAGAATTACTGAATTTTTTTTTAATGATTGCTATGATCTAAACCAAATAGAACTAAATTTAAAATGGGTTATTTGATCCATCTCTGAAGAACATTCATAGGGTAGGCTCTACAGTAAATTACTGAATCAATTTTTTTCTTAAATTTTCAGAACTAAAATATTTGAAAATAATAAATATGAGGTCAATTGTTACCAAACAGATGAGAATTTTATGGAAGTACCACAGTTGACCAGAATTAACCTAAACAACCTTGAAATTATATAGCAATCAAATTTAGTAAGAAAATTATATGCATAAACACAAATAAAACTAAGAATTTCAATATTCTGGAAATAAAGACACAAAAGATTGTGTTATCCCATTTATATCTCTCAGGACTTCTATCAGACTATGAATGACAGTAGTATCTGAGGTACAGTTTTAGAAAGTGATATAGGGGAAGTACGGGAAAAGGAGAAAGTTCAAGAGGGAATGGGACAAGTTCACTCTTTATAAACTAAAGAATTAATTTAAAAAATGTAAGATATACCACATATGTTTTCCCTCATTGTGATCAAGCCTGAAGAATAGTACTGACTAGATAGCAAATGAGCAGCCCATCTGCATGTAGTAGCAAAAATATGATGCATAGTGGAAGTGTGATGCAAGCTGTAGGTACTGCAGAAATCTTTTTACTTCTTTTTTTTCTATAGGCAGATGGCAAGAAAAAATTCTAGTGAAAAGAGCTATAAATTCCTTTGATACTAGGATAGGACTCCAACCAAGACATAACAAGTCTGGATTCTTAATTAGATTAACCTACAAAATCCTTGGGCTAATAATTACTGTTTTATTTTCCATCTCTCAAAGGCAAATTACTTTCAGGAGCTTTGAAGAGTATGATCCTATTAATCAATCTGTGAGTAGCTTTTTAATATTGAAGAAAATAAATTACAAGTATTTCAATAACTACTTAGGAACTGGAAGGGAACAGAGGTAGAGAAAATATTTTATTCAAATTGAAAACACATACTGCCTTTTATAAAAAAGTATTAATAATGTGTTATTACCACATAAACTTTGAAATGATTATATGCAAGGTGTATATTCTTAAAGTTTAATACTTTGCATTCTTACTGCTTTATATTATTTTGAAAATTAACTAAAAACAAATGCTATACTGTAAAGATAGCTGTCAATTTCAAAAATATTCCAAAAATTTTGAATAATAGCTTTCGCAAACTTCATGAAAATTAATCCAAATTTCATCAACGAGGGGGTTAAAATCTCGTAAGCTTGAATAAAATCAGTGGGCTTTTTCATTCACTGTGAAGATAGGGTGGGTGAAGATCCAGGTATCATCAGAATCACTTAGCTCAATGGGATCAGCTTGATTGTTGTTTCCTACTTTTTAAAAAAAAACTCTTAAGAGTAACTCTGAACAATTCAAGTTTGCTTGTGCAGACACACGTGTTTTGGAAAACTGTCTCAGGATCCCACACATTTATATAAAAGCCTTCAAGGTCATTAGATGTCATATTCATACTTTGTCCCTTACTCTGACTATTTTTCAGTAATTATATTCTGACAGAAATTTTTACAAGCCTAAGCAAGGACAATAGCCGCTTAGAGAAGAGTATGACTCCAAGATCTGAAGACCCTGGATTCATCTGCATCTAGATCACTTTAAAAGTTGACCACTGAGAAACATCACTGAAGATACTAAGTAATCAGGGACTTCATCCTTCTAAAAAAAAGCATAAAAGTAAATTTTATATGATTAGAAAGCAAAGGCAAATTTTTAGCTTCTCTTCTATTCTTTTTTTTGCTATTATCTGGATGACTTCCTACTAGGTAATTCAGATTAAAATCCCACATTAGTGTAACCTCCGCTAAACACATCTAACTTTATAACCAATGGCATTCAATTATCTACATGAAAGCAATAATTAAGAAATTTGGATCTATGTTTGCACAGAGAAATGGTGTACAGTGAAGAGTAACTACAGGATTAACTGGTACATATACGCCTTGAATTCAAGAATGTTAAATCTGTTAAGTCATGCACTGATCTCATTTAGATGCTTATTTACGCGCAGCAAGATGCATGCAACATCTATAATGGAGATAAACAGATCTCACATGGAAATATTTTTAGTTATGTTGGCTACAATTCAGTAACAGTAGTATGGATTGAGTAGAAATACTCTGGTTTTCCCTAAGCCAGGTATTTTGTAAAATATTTTGCAAGGTGTCTTGTTTTTATTTTAAAAAAATACATTACAATGGCACTGATCTCTTTCTACTCAAGAAGCTGAGCAGACATAGCAGGAAGGCATGGTCCAAAGCGCCTTACTATTGTAGAAAACTAAAACAATACCAAATTCTAAATTAAATCCACTTTTTTTTTTTTTAACCAGAAGAGAAAGCTGAATTGCAGTTCTTCCCACCGCCCCCCCCACCCCATCATTAATAGTGGAAGCAGTTTATGAAGTGTACAGAACTCCAGGTCAGGGCCAGAACTTCTAAAGGGAAGTCAGTGTTTGGTGAACTTGCAACTCACCGTGTAAGCTGAAGAAGATCTAGTTGCTTTTAAAATAAAATTTTAAAAATTATAATGTAAGTAATTTACTAGAAAAAAAAGTCCTTTTGAATACCAAGAATTTGTGTTTCTAAAACATTCAGGTATCTTTGATGACCCAACACTGGAATTACTTCATTCTAAAGAAAAATTAATCTATCAGCGTGTAAGTGTTTTTTTGTTTCTCAGGCAGATTTGCCTGACTGTCCAAGACTCTTCCACCTTTTATGTCTGATGTACCGTATCTCTGAATGTCATACCTACCTAAAAATACAGATTTGTCACTTAATTGAATAATGATATCTTCCTTTAATTAAGGATACCTGTAAACATAAGTGAAAACCTTGCCTCCAGTTTGGAATGAGGCATTAATAAGCACTTCTCTAAAGCCACATTAAATGGCTTTTACGATACTGAGACCTCAAACAGAAGAAAAGTTTGGTGTACTTGAATATATGGTCACTGGTATTTGAGCTTTTCTCCAATTTCCTTATTACTAAATGAAGAAATACCGTAGATGAACGTAAAAATATGTAGTGGACAATGTTGTCAAAAAGTTTCAACAACTGTGCTTTCTTCATTGAACTATGCTGTGGCAGAACAACATGCTGCTGCCCCACTGGGTGGCCCCTATGCTATACTTTAAATAGTTTTTATGTTTTCAAATATAATTTCTTTTAAGCAATATTTTGTCCAATTTATATGACCAGCCAAACCAGAAGCTGCAAAGATAATATTTTTTAACTTCCTTTCTGATGAATAATAAATGTCACATAGGAATTAGAAAGTAGGATGTAGTTGCATGTGCCATCTGCTGCGTATGGGAACAGAAGAAAGATATTAGACTTTAAATTAGGGATTTCTTTCCTAGAAACTCAAAGATGAAAGGAAACCACACTGATCACTTGGAAAGTAATACTACTCTCTATTAGTCATTAGAAATCTATCAGTGCTTAGAAAATCTCACAATATGACAAGATACTCTGGAGAGCTCTCTAAGGAATATCTACAAAGTGTATTTTAAATAAAAATTAATGTCATTAATGTCATACAGTCTTCTGACTATTTACTTTAATTTCTTTTCTGTTTCTTCTAGTTGCCTAAGGCCTATGATGGCAGGATATGTGGAGACAGTTCTGAGGTAAAATACAAAAACTTGCATGCTGAATTCCCAGAGTAGCTGACTATTTGCAAAAGTAAGGAGAGCTACTTAATTACATATTTACATACTTAAAAATTCACTTATCTGAAAAAAAAAACCCAAAAAACTACCCACACTTTGTCTCTGAAGTGGAAACGGTTAATGTGTCCATTCTAGCTGCCCACTTGGCCTCAGCTGTAACTAAAGAGTCAGATGCTGACCTAACAATAAGTGACACAATTTGGGCTTGTCCACGAGGTGGCACACCCATGAGACATGACAAGGAAGGAAGTGGCTGTCAGGGATGGTGATCTCCAAGATGTGTGCAGGTGGGATGACCAAGGTGTTTCTGGCTTGTTTTTTATTTACAGTAATAAAATAAATACCAAATTATGTTTTCTTCTGCTTTATTATTTATTGGTTGACTGCTACAGACAGATTTTTAGTTTAAACAATGGTCATTCTTTAAATTTAATATCGGATGTTAGCATTTATACATATGAGAAAAAAAGGAGTGGAATAAATGGAAAGATAAGCAGGACAAGAGTGCAATTGTTTTGAAAAAGTGGTAGAAATCAGCTTCAGAACAGTTGGTCATCCACAATAAATAAATTTGCTGGACAAAACCCCTCATATGAGACAGTATTTTAATATTTAATACAATCAGTAATATTATAGAGCCTTGAAAGTGCCAACCTGTGATTGAGGTATCTTTGTTGTAGAGCCTTGATTAAAGTTTCTTACAAAATACATTATAAATAATTGTGAGAATGTCAAAATTACAATATTGATGACAAAGGGTGGTTCAAATCAGAAAAAAATGGTCAAAATTAAGAAATTATGAAATGAAATTAGCACTTGCTTATACACCATATTTATGGTAAGCTGGTACCATCATAAAACCTAAACACAGATAACATAATACATGAAGGCTTGTGAACAGAGGAGAAAATGTAGAACTATGGCACTATCCCTGAAAATACTGCCAATGCTCTAAAGTTGAACTTTTAACTCTCCTCTTTTTTTTTTTTTTTTTTTAATCCAAATTTCTGTGATTTTTTAGCTCAACGCTCAGGTAACACACAGATGACCTGGGACAACTTTAGCCTGTCAGATCACTGCAGATAACTCATGTTCTGACTTTCAATTCTGTCCACATTCCCCTCTGAGATGAAACCTGTGTATGGTTCTGGGGATAAATTGCTTCGGAGACCCCCCCCCTGCAGGTGGCAAGGGTGAAAGAATGAACCTTCACCTGGCTGGGCTATTTCCAACTTTCCAGCGTGAAGATGCTATTTCAGCAGCCCTTCTGCTGCAGATACCCAACACCCCTTTTAGTGGCACTACTGGACAGAGTGCAACACTTGGGTGACACTATAATGTAACAGTCTTCAAGCTTGAGGAAGAAGTTTTTATCAGTGTATCTGTATTAGAACTCTAGTAGTATTTCCCCTTCTATTAATATCTGTAACCATAAAATGGACCCAAGCAGAATTTACTAGACATTAAAAACCTGTGTCTGAAGTCAAATTTCATCAAGTTTTATCAGCTTCCTTATGCTAATTAGAATATTATGAAATATTAAAAAAAATCAACCTCTGCTCCCTGCACAGTTTTCCAGTAAATATTGACTTACAGTCAATACTGAGTCAATTGACTTGCAGTTAATACTGAGTGCAAGCAAAAACAAAAAATTGCCCAAAGCTTTAGGAGGAATATTCTGGTTGAGGAGTCACCTCCCAGTTTCTCCATCAGCAGGAAGCCTCACTGTGTAGGAAACAGGGCTGTGAGGATCACCAGAAACTGCTGTTGGAGCCTCTGAGCACCTGTACAAAGTAAGAAATACCTCAAACATCACAGCCCTCCCTTGTTCAGGTTGCTTTTCCCAGCATAATCACAGAAAATAAAACTGGAAGGTTTACTTTGTCTCCTCCTGCAGGGAGGATGAGAGAGACCAGCATGCATGGACTGGGAGTTCAGAGACCATACATCCATGACCTGGAGGGGAACAGCTGAGCAGCTGACAACAAGGCCAGTGCTTCTCACCAGTGCCCAGAATAGGTAGGATGAGACAAATGCTGTCTGAAGGACATGCCTTTACAATGAATTTCTTAAGTTCACACATGACAAAATCTATTCCCAGAGCCTGAGAGAAACAAAAGAGATTTGAGAGATGGAAGTCTGACAGAATTATACTCATGTATTCTGTGCAGATCTATCAAAAAATGCTTGGAAATTCACACATAATAGAGCATTGCTTGTATTTTCTGAAGCTATAGCAGCCTTAGTATCTTAGTCATATCATTTCATGTAATTAATTTTGTCAGCTGGCAAGCCAGCTTCCAGTCTTTTGTTTACTGTTAGTTATTCTCTAGCAAACAAGATCTTAAAGAAATAGGACAATAGCCTGGCTCATTTTTAGGCTGATTTTCCCCCAGAAACATGCTATAAGAAAGATGAATAGGTCAAGAATTGAAACACTCATCTCTATGGCATTTTGTGTGTACCTGGTGAAGGTAAGACAAGGCATATTCTACTAGGAAAGCAATGGTTTGTATCTCAGCATGCTGTCCTCATGTTCTGCTGCTGTTCACTGCACACACATTCCTCAGAACATCCCGAGTTCATCTGACATGTGGTGGGCTACATGGGGAGAGAAAAAAGTTGTATTGAAATACATCATGTGCAGTGGGCTCCACACGTAGTTTTCACAAGTCTCCAGCTTCTGCTGACATAGCTCTGATTTTGACAAGATAGGTCAGTCCAGTTCAAAAGCTGGAACTCATTATTGAAATCCGTCAGAGTAAATATGTGGGAAAAATTAAATATAATGGAATACAAATATTTTTGAGCAACTGTTAAATGCTGGGGTTGGGCCAAACGGACAGTTGGCCTGGGGCACCAGATTTTTCATAAGCACACGTATTGCTAATGAGCACTTAGTCCATCTATCTGTTACCTTCAATCACTCATGGGTGCCTTCATTCTGCCTCCAGGACGTCTGAGCCGAGACGTCTCGCCGCAGCCTGGCAGCAGGAAGCCTTGATGTAGCCTCGAAGATGAGAGAAGGCAGCTGCAGATGAATGAATGCATGAAACTAGAGAGTGATGCAGACAGAAGCGGAGTCTGCATGTTACCATCTTGTGGGTTTCTGTTGTTTTGTCTTGGTCAAATAACAGTCTGCCCTCTGTGTGTCGGAGGGTGTGGTCCCAAAAGGCAGCTTTGGATGTAAAAGGGCAAGGTGGCAGAAGGGATTTTTCACAGTACATACTGAAAACTCTGATCTTGTTATTTGCTTTCTTCATCTTTCCCTCGGTTCATCTGCTTCTGAAGGCTTTTGCTCCATGATTCTCCTCAAAATTGCTTTCTTACAATTTCTGTCTACTTTTAAAAAACTTTAGTTTTATTAGTACTCTCACTTGAAGTAACATGTAACTTGTACAGATGTCATCAGTTCTCAATAAACAGATAAATTGTATCTGATGGTCTACTCAGTTTTCTGATAAGAAGCAATGTTATTCAGTGAAAATTGAAGACAAAATATAAATAGCTCTGGGCCTTGCCTAGGTAGGACAGTTTCTTACACATTTTGATATTGTGTCCCTTACAGCAACCTTCTACGTGGAAAAGACTGGCAAAAATTAAACCAAGTTCTTAATAAACCACAAAGAAAACAGCCAATTTAGAAACACTCAATATCGTACAACTGACCCATTCTGACCTTCTGAAACTTTGTTTTCAATTGAAAACAATCACCAGTTCAAGCAAGCAATAGGAGTGTCTCCCCATCCAGTTAGGCATTCCCTCAGGGAAAAAAAAAACAAACCCACAACAAAAACCCCATTAAAAACTGCACATATGTTCCTATATTTTAACTACCCAATACTACCTAATAATTACTTTTTTATTATTCAGTCAAACTTTAATCAAACAATCATGTGCAAAGAATCTGCAAGAGGCAACTTTAGAGGCCAGGTGTTTGCCTGGTTCCCCAAGAAAACCTGCATAGGTAAAAAACTGAGGGGACAACTGAGCTCCAAATAAAACCTGTGTGCACTCTATGGCATATGAAAAGTAATTGTTTTGACTATTTATTTTTTTTAAGGATGAAAAAAGAATTATTTTGTAATGCAAAGAAATGACCAAATAATCACCAGCAGTTATTATCCTGGTTTTGTTCTCATATATGAATAGTTTCCTCAATCTACTTGTTATTTGACACAAATAAAAAATTCAATAAATAAATTCTAATGGTCGATTTAAAACATTGATCACTTTGATCCCTTGCAGACTTCCACTTGGGATAAAATAGGAAATATCAGGTTTTTCAATTATTTAGTGAGAATGGTATAAAAGTGCATTTTAGACAAAAATCACACAAGGAATGAAGGCAACCTCAAATTTTAGAAAAACAAGCAACTCACTAGGGTTCACTCACATTGTCATAGCCTAAATACATTATGAAGCAATGTTTTCAATCTGGGCTGCATGTTTGGCATGCGTGTCTCATTTGCAACATATACTAAGATGCTGGAAATGACTTGTGGATGTGAATTGCAATGACTTTGTGTAAGACTTAGAAATCTCATCTATCTTGGGATTTAGGACCTTGTATACCTGTCTAGAGGAATAGATGGTCAGATATGGGAAAAAATTTTAGAAGAGCAACAGTGGTGATGCAACAAATGATATATGATTCTCCTCCCTCAATCTCTCTAGTTCCCTCATTTTCTCTCTGGAAATTGTTTGGGGTTTTTCAACACAAAAAAAATCTTGGTGTGCCTATCACTTTCTGTTAAAAAGATCTTCACGGAGTAAAAGGAACAAAATTAGATCATAAATTAAATAGATTATGATGTCTTTACCAAGGGAAATGACCCTGTAGAAGACTGTTAGCATTTTATTACATGCTCTATTGAATATTTGTCCTGATTTCTCTCACATAAAGGCTAAGACTTCTGCCACAAGTCTCTGCATACTGAAATTCTTAAATGTCATTCTTGTATTGCATTGCCACAATTCACTATTTACATTTTATTCTGCTCTCTCCATAGGGTATGAGTTTTCTATCCACATCAGCCATATTTATTGGATACTTTTAAACAAAGTACCTCTTTCTATCTCTCCCTCCTTCGTGCCTTTAATTATTAACTTAGGCCATGCAGCACAGTAAAGGTGCGAACACCGAGTTGTTTTCATTTGCTGGCTCCCAATTAAGCATGCAGCTGCTGCACTTGAGAATAATAGCCAGCCAGGAAGCCTCTGATAAAGGAGAAGCAAGGAAATAGGTAGACAGAAGGATCCTTACTGCAGCAGTCCTCATGGATGACCTGTTTTAAGGAATCATTGGGAGCTGGCATGGATCTATTGTGGAACAGAAAGCTGACTGGCTAATGAAGGCATTAGTGGCAGTACATGCAAGACAAAGGTTTGGTCTTCAGTGTTTTGACATGAGGTTCAGGAGCAATGAACCTTATGTTACAACTACACCTCTTGAGAGCTGTATTTTATTTTCTGAGATGTATTGAGTAAGGTGAGGAAATAGATGAATGACAAACCAAAAATAATACCACTTTGAAGGAATATTAGTGTGAATACAATGGGGTGGAAATTGAATTAGCTGTGAGTCCATGCTGAGTTGTATGAAATAGCTGTTAAAGCTAATTCTCATTGTAGCACATAATGGTATTATCGATTTACTTGATACATGGTTACTGAGTGTAATTTTTCAGACTCCTTGAATACAGTAAATCCTGTTTACTCTTTTAGTGCAAACCTGCCTGCTGCCTCTAATTCAACTTTCCTTTTATTGTCTGCTCATTGTTCATTCAAATAGGCCTACTCGCATTCCTTCACTGCTAGGACTTGATAACATATTCTGTGGGAGCACCTGCGTGACCTTTTTATTACATCTCTGTTATCCTTTGTGACAGTCCAGTGGGAAATTTAAGAGAAACTAACAGCTGAATGGCAGGGGAGCATTAACCCCTTCAGGGACTGTACTTCATGGAATCATTATGACCCTACACCACGGTGACATGAAGAATGGGTCAGGGTCAACTAGAAAGGTCATTATGAGGCTTGAAAGCCCTGAAACTGTAAGGAAAGAGCTTTGACAGAATGGAAGAAATTTGACAGTAAAGCACAAACAGGAATCAAGGAAGCTTTTAAATTTTTGGCACAAAACAAGGCGCAAAAGGGGCTTTGGACTTTGAAAGGGCATTGCCTGCCCTGTGGTCATTCTCATGGTGAGCAAGGCGTCGAGATCTTTCCCGACACAAAAAGGATTGAGGGTAAATTTAGTTTTAATTTTGACCAGACTTTTGCTTTTATTCTTAGGGATTTTAGACTCTTTGTAATTAGGAGGGACGTTATTAGTGAATTCCAAATTCCATTTTAGACTATGCATATTTCCCTGTGATTCAACTACGATCCTGATTTCCCAGGTCAAACATGTTTCTAAACCAATAAGGTGGATATTCGCTGTGTATTTATTCATGTCTTATGGTACCAGTATCTGGCTATCCTCTCCCATATACAAAAAAAAGAACAATAATCAAAAATCCTATTGAAGGCTTAAATATTTTTTTAAAATCATAAGGTGTCTTTCTTCCTTTATGTTTTTTGTGTCTTTGCATGAGTTTGTTGGAAACTGCCACAAGCTCTGGGCGCGGGAGATCACGGGATCTCCGTTTCACTTTTTTCCCAGGTTTATCTGGCAAGGCGATAGAGGGTATTAGAAACCAGAGTTCTTAGTAATATCTATTTGTATCCAAAGCCATGACAATGTTTTATGTTTGAGGAAACTTATTTTATTCCAAATGTCTGTTTTGATCTGGCACATTGCCTCTTGCTGCCCTTTCTCAGTAGTGGTGTCCTTCACCACAGTGCACACATATCATTTCTTGACAGTCTTTGATTCTACAAAATACTCCCAAAATGAAAATACTCAGGACACTTTGCATAGTTTCTTCCAACCTCTCAAAAATATTTGTGATGTTTAAAGGTTCAGATGCCCTCTGTCCCCTCAGCAATCACAGCTCAGACTGAATGCCTGTTTTCCTTTATTCAGATATTCTGTGGTCCCTAGATACTAAATTAAAACAATAGAAAAATAAAAACAGTGTTAAAATCCCGCTCCTGCTATCCAGGACCAACCCAGCTTTTAAAAAAATTCATAAAATGAGTTTGGTACGAGTGGAAAATTTTATAGAACAGATTAAAAATGATTAAAAAATAGAATCTATTTCAGCACTTTAAAAAACCTCTACTTAAATATTCCATTAAGTTTTCATGCATGCACCGTGTCCTCCCTTTTCCAGTCAGGTCATATTAACAGTTTTAATTACCCTTCATGAGCATGTGAATACATTTTTAGCTGCTTTCCTTTTTAATTCCATGCATATTTCTATCAAATATACAATTACAGAGGAAATATGATAAGTTCTCTATTCCCACTTATCTAAAATCCAAAGGTCGTACAGCTTATTGTTTGAAAAGCTTTTTCTTTCTGAACTTCTGCAATGACATCCAAACCCCATTTATATATTAATGTGTGATAATCATCAGTCACAATAGTAATAATAAAAATAATAGTAGAAAAGCATATGGGAGCTTCTCATATTTATCTACTGTATGAAGTACCTTATTCTTGGAAAAGTACTATGAAGATGAAAGGTTCATGAAAATCACCAGAATTTTCACACAGATATTGTGAGCACCTGGTTTTAACCATTTCCTTTCTCTTGCCGAAGTTACATAGTAAGGAGACTTATTTCTTTTTCCCTACTTTAAGAGGCTGGTCTAACAACTAACAAGATAACAGTAAAAACAGAGTGTTCAAGTACAAATCTCCTAACAGAAGATACTGAATGGTACATCAATCAATAAGGGGGTTTAACTGTCAGAGAGGTCCCTCTGTGGACCTTTTGTTCTGCTTGGATTTTATTTCTGTCCATATTCCTCTCATCTACCACATTCCTACAGGCAATGACTCTTACAAATTTATCATCAAATAAAACAACCATGAAGCTATCTTCCAAGGGTATTAGTCAACTGAAATAAAAAAATGAACTTCTGATCTGTTTAAGCTAACAGTCTCCTGGGGTTGTGATTCTAAATTTTATGTACATACCACCAATGCAATAAACTGTCAACTTTGACTCCAGTCACAAGTGCACAAATAGATCTAGACTTACTCATAATGGGTTTTTTCCCTTAAAAACTAGTCACGCCCTGGGCTTTCTTTGATACTAATTAAAGATTACAAAAATGTGTTTGATATCTACTTCTATTTGTCCAGACTGTTGAAAAATACTAATGACAAAATAAATAAAAGACTCGAAATGTAATCTTGAAGTTCTCCATTATTTGTGACCTTCCATGAGAATGCTTACAGTTATCTATGCAGATTAGAAGGTAATAATCGCTTATAGGGTTTTTTGCTTACTTATGTCTTAATTTTCTGATTGGGTTAAGCTGGTTTTTTTTTTTTTTCACAAGCAATAATTTTCTTGTTAAAAGACTAAGCACAAAGGTATTATTTATTTTCAATACATCTGCTTTTAAATGAGGCTCTGTTTTTCTCCCTCTTTTTTTTTTAACTTTTCCATGAGAAACCTGGGTGGGAGGAAATAAAAGGAAAAAAAGAAAACCAACTATCTCATTAGAAAATCAAAGTTATTAAAGAGAAACAAGGTCTACTTTTCAGCAATGTTTTCCATTTCATAGAATATAGATAGGCTACTAACATGTTGTGTCTTTGAAGAAGAGTGAGAAGAAGGTACACCGCCCCAAACCTACCCTCGACTGACACAAATCTGGCTTGCCCTGTGCTCGGGGTACCGGCCCCGGAGGCACAGGCTGCTCGTGCACTGAGTGGTGGATTGGGCAGATGAGTGACACCACTGTGAGAGGTGATGGAGAACGCTCCCGGAACAGCTGGTGCTCCCGTCTTGTGCATGTTCGCACTGCCCAGGGCAGGAGGGTCCACACTGCCTCCCCCATCGTGCTCCAGAGCACATCCAGAACCCATGGCTGAGCCTGGGCTGGCACCCAGATGTGTTGCATACGGGACAAGTCCAGCCTCAAATACACGACTTAGGTTAAAATAAAATTTTACATATATATATAAACCTACAGAACCCCACTTCCTAAGATACTTTTATTTTGATGATCATGAGTGTATGTAAACATTAAAATCTCAAGCATCCCAAATGGCTTCACACAGGTTTGAGCATTCCATAACAAAACACATTCACATAAAAAGTTATACCTATCTCTGAAACCACCAAATAACTAGTCCAATATTTTTAGACAAAAAAACCTGTTTTGAAACAAGATGGATTTAAATTCTTCCAAGCCTGACAATGTCTGGCTTGCTCTGTAATTATAATCTAGCAGACATAAGGCCAGAGGATAATTTTTCCCTGATGTTTCCCTGATGAAAATGAGCAGCAAAGTCAGAAAATACACCAATTTTCACTTTATTTAAAAGCTGAAAAACATAGTTACCTGCTAGGTACTATCTCTTTGATGCAATTGAGTGTAAATAAAATATCTACAGTCATATCTACAATTACTGCCTAGGAAACAAGAAAACTTAGTACCAACAAAAATTATTTTTGATTCATTTTTTAAATCCCTAGAATACTTAAAAATAACTTTTAAAAAAACCAACCCAAAACCTAACCTAATTCAAAATCAGAGACTACTTTTGCTAAAACTTGCTGAATTGATAGGAATATTGAAAGGAAAAAAAAAGAGCAATGGAAATATGTTCACACAAATGAAAAAAAGAGAATGGAATGTATGAGATACCGGTTTATAGTTAATCAACTAAAGCAAGTTAAACATAATAGGAGCAAGACAAATTCTAAATTGATAGAACTATTTGTGGATGGAGAAGGGGACATTTTATCAGACATGGAAAGGCAGAAGAATGGAAATATTTTTTCTTACATACTTTAGAAGTAGCAAGTTCAAATATGCATATTAAATGAAGGGAGAATATCTTTTCAGCCCACCAATCATTAGGGAGAAACAAACCCCAGTAACATGAACAGGAATGAAATAAGGATGCTAAAGAGTTCACACTGAAATATCATTGAAGAGATAGCTGAGAATTTAGTTTCCTCCTCAAGGTTGCTCATAATTTGTTAAACAATGTATATGAGAAGCAAATTGGTTACACAGGTTTTTGATACAGATTTCTCTCATGTTTTTAACCACATAAGAAGTGCTTAAAATTGATCTTTTTGCTATCAGGATTTAGTACAAAAGATTTAGAATACAGCCACTTATCTCCAAACAAAATTAATATCTATAGTTAGTCGTACTTCATGTCATCAGATCATGTAAGAGATGTGGAGTGTAGGCATCCGTCTCAGCTAATTGTCCAGATCTTTTACAGATAAGTAAAGAGAAAAGGGTACCTACAGAGAAGTAATTCATCCTACCATCAAACAGGTGTCTATCCTCCCATTGACAGCTATTTACGGTTTGACTCTGTATCTTTGAAAGTTAGAACATGCTGATCTATGTAGAATAAAATAATTATTTCAGCATCTTTGAAAGTGAGGGGTTTCTTTAAAGAGGATTGTTTGTTACTAGAAATTCTACCATTAGTGGCTATCATAAGGAACAGAAAAATAAATACAGAATTATTCACAATGAGTTACTAATATTTTCTTTTTTAATAAAAATGCTTAAGTAAAGACAACATTTAGTAACAAATCCTGAAAGTGGAAAGTTTAAAAGCCATTCTAAATTTTCTTGCACTAGATAATCTGAAAACAAATTAGAGCTATAAAGTCCAGAGCAATTGACCTTCTTAGATATTATATACATCACTTATAAAGCTAATTGCATTTTAATTGGGTTTTAGTAAATGGACAGTTTTGCAATGAGATATTAGATTTTAAACACTTTTGGTTTTAATGAGTGTTAATTTTCCTGGTGATTGGCTTCAGCATAGAAGTATCATGACTGAATTAATTCTGCCTGAAGCTATTCTATATTTTAAGGTCATAAATGTTGACAAGTATTATAGATGATAAGGAAAAATGATTAAAAAAAAAATGCAAACCTGGGGAAGTTCATCTCAAAAAGAGAAAAAAACTTGAATAAAACCTCTCAAGATATAATGGTTGTGTAAATGTCGGAAAAGGTATTTTGAGTTGCAAACATTCACATATTTTAAAGTAAATTTTAGCAAGGTTTGACCTTTTTCTCTAAGTATAGCCTCAACACAATGCTGGATTAAATCTGAATGTTTGAAATAGAAATATTTTTCTTTTTTTCATCAGGTTCCCTTCCCATTGTATGGCAGTCTCTTATTCATATGTAGGACACACAAATAGTCCTATTGGGATATCTTAAAAAATGATGTCTTTTTCTAGCCACTTACAGATTTAACATCACTATTTTGAAAACATTCTTACGCCTTCTATTCACTTTCTTGTGAGCTCTTCCTACCTGCAAAGTTGTCTCTTCATCAGCTGTTAGCTGGATTCCATACGTGTGCTTTATAAAGTCTCCTTGTTCCCCTTTTGCCATGAGCCCTGACCCTTCCTTCCAGGGAGGGACACCTGTTGCTTGGTCTCTGATCACAGCAGCTGGAGTTAGATAAAATTAAGTATTGAGTAGCCTGGAATGTAACCCTGAGAGGCTGGCTGGTGAGGCCTTTTCATCTCGGGGTGAGCATCACTGATATTCTTTCCCAAATATTTTCTGTCAAATTTTAGCTGCAGTATCTCTCAGGACAAAGCCCAGGTCTCCCTTTCATTCAGAATTTTCCTTGTTTGCTTGACTGTGTACGGGCTGGCTGCATGTGGCAGTCTGTTACACTACTAGCTGCTACTGAGTCATTTGGTGGAGGCATGTTCAGCTTTTTTAATATATTGTCTCATCTTCAGGTGTCACACTTAAGGGCTCCCAGTGCCAATAAAGGTAACTAAGCAGTTTCCATTGATCATTATTGCAGCAATTTTACATGATCCTCTAACAGGGGAAAGGTTAACCTTACAGAGTGCTGGTTCAAAAATGTCTTATAATAGTTAAATAATACTATAGTCAGATGTCATACTTTTGTATATATATATATACGTATATATGTATGTATACATACAAATGATTAGGCTCTTCCAGGCACAGGTGAGTAAAACAGAAAGAATAATAAAAAGATCATATACTACTGTGATAGTAATCTAAAATAATTTTCTCCCAAATTTATATAATCTATGAAATTCATTAGCACATTGTTTATTCTTTCTTTATTTAAGGAAAATAAATTAATAGACTAATAAAGTAATATCTGATAGGATTGTACAAGTGAGAACAAATATATCAAAAACAGTGGGAGGTAAAATATATATTAAATGTAAAATGGAGATTTGCCTCGTATGCTTGAGGTGTTAAACTTCAGTCCATAATCTTTTGATATGATCAAAATACCTCCTCCAGCAAAAATGATGCTGTACCCAACACTTCAAATATTTTCATTCTATATGTAACAGCAATTTTGAACTCTACTGCATTTTAGAGTATTCAAGGAATGTTTTACATAATAAAAGCATGAACTTACAGACATAGTTTATTTCCTCCTGTGTCTTGCCCTGAATAATAACTCTGAAGCTACCACTTAAAGAGGAGAAAAGCACTCTAATTTTTTTAGGGGGTAACGGGGTTTATACAGCTCTTTCAATTTTTGTATTTATAGATCGACCCTTTATTTTTCATCTACATATATTTCTACTTAAGCATGTATAGACACACTGATGTTACTGTGGGGAAGTAACATTAGAATTCCAGAAATATCTATAATTAGTGGACCTGGATGGTTCAAATTAGCGATATTTGTACTGACAAAAGTTTTAAAATAAACATATGCCAAGCAAAACATCTGGAAAGTCAGAATAGCAATGATCATAGTTTGAGTTACAAAGTTAAAGTTTAACTAAAATGTTGAAGGGTTCAGTTATTGTGTGACTAAGGTGGGTAGCCTTCATATTGACCCAAAAGACCATGCTCATTTAAGTAACTCATTCAACTCATAAAAATCAAAGATCAACAGCTCCAGATGTGCAGCTAATGTACAGGCATATTTGTACAAAAAAGTGAGCCCTAGAAATGGGTCTGCAATGGAGAACTCCTTATGTAGGCTTCCTGTAAGCAAAAGCAAAGACTAAACAGCTGACATTCCGTCAATGCTAAACCACATTTTAACTTTCTTAAACTCAGTCCTAATATACTTACCTGTGCAAAGAAACACCAGACACTTTTAATAACACTTGGACAACTGGCTGAACAGGCAATATGCACTAAGCGCTTCCAAAATCAGAAGGCATAGTGCAAGTTCAGTGCATTTAAATGTTTTTTCTGCAAGATCAGTGAACTAAGCTGAGCTGTTTTCCTGGAGGAGGGGGAATTCTTTTCATTATTCCAGGTGGATGACTTGACTCACTTCTTTTGTATTTAAAAAAAACTAAATGGTCCCAAGAAGAGTACTGGCTTCCAGATAACTTCTGCTGGAACATCTGGACTATGGATCAGCAGAAAGAACTATACAAAATATTAACACTACTGGATCACATGTTCCTTGAGATGTACTTGGACCAGGACACAAGACTGTACTTAGAAATCCTCAACAAAACACCTTTAATCTAGAGGTTCTTATTAAAATATCTTCAGTTTACATGCAAGGACTCCAACACAGAATAAGCCGTTGCCTTCAGGGAAGCTGCCGATAAATACAGGAACCTGTCTGGGAAAAGACATCCACAGGACTTGAGACCTGAGCACTATGCAGAGGAAGAACTCAAAGGGAGAGAAGACCAAATTTATAGAGAGCCTCCAGTTGAACATAAAGTGAAATTTCCTTAGGTTTTTTTGTGGAGAATTCTTTCACTCTACCCTAGCTGAAAAACCAGGACAACTGCTCAGATATTACATTAGCAAACCTCACCTCTCCATTTATCACCTTGTATTTGTAATTCAAGTGCAATTATTAATTAATTTTAAAGCTCTTTTAGAAAAAGAAATAACTTTACTTTTATTCAGCGTATTTTTTTCATCTCAGATTTACATGCAGATACAGGTACATGATGGCCTGCAGCAAATTTAATAGCCAGTAACTTGGTAAAAATACAACATGGTGGAAACATACCAGCAACCACAAAAAGTCATGGAACTTTGACTGGAAAGATTAAGAAAAGTATTTTACTTTTAAACTTTCTGTAATACCTCAGTTGTATAAATATTTAAATTTTAAACTTATTTTATTATAGGCAGATCCTCATCTGGTATGAATCAGTGTGGCTTCTTTGAATTTGAAAGAGCTATGCTGATTTACTCCAAGTATCTCCATGCCTGTCCCTTAATATAATTCTTTCAGAGTGCCTTTCAAATTGATAGGTTATTTTCAGCTACAAGGGAAGCTGCATTCTGCCTGTTTTTAAGCTATTTTACCCATAGACAAATCTGTGCTGTCAAAACAGGCTTTTAGAAGTTGAACAAAATCCAAAAAATCCAAGCTACATATGTAGTAAAAGTTGGCACCAGTTTATCTATAAATTCTTAACCATAAGAACAACAGTAAAATCTTCCCGAGATCTGAATTTTCAGGCTATCTTGTTTAGCTGAAGGGCACTTGCTAATGTAGGCGATCTCACACCTCAGATGTTAAGGATATAGAGACATCACATTTATGCTTTATATTTATTTGTTATGACATTGCCCTGAAGAAAACTAACACTGCTGTTAAAAGAGTAATACACATCATACAGTGAATGATAGCTTGATCTGTCATGACAGAAGGTACAAAACACGTGAAAAGTCTGTTATCTTCAAATTTGGCTTCTTGATCCTTTAGTAAAAAATGTGTTCCATTTGTAACAAGTGTAATTAAAACCATACTGGTTAATTCAAGACATAACCAAACATCCTAAATCCTGTGAATAATTTACATAGCATTCTGTAGTCTGTTGCTTTATTCACTCTGTTTACTACATGGAAAATTCAGCCTCATCTTCAGATGCACAATTCAGATGCACCATAAAAGATTCTGGTAGGGAAATGCATTTTCAAAAGGGAGAGAGAGAAAATTAATATCATTGTAGCCACTCTACATAGAGTAATCTCAAAAGAGGATGAATTTCAGGGCAGGCCCCATAAGAAAGCTCTGCAGTGATACCAAAATTCTGCTTGTACAGAAGGATGAGCTAGATTGCAATTTTCAATATGTGTTACATAAAGAGGACTGATCGACTCCAGATGAAAGTTAAGTGTTTTTACAATAACTACTGCATGTAGCCTTCAGACCTTCATGGGCTTTGTGGAGTGCAATATGCACAGATTTTTTTCCCTAAATTCACTATTCCAAAACAAACAGTTATGCTAAACAAACCATCAGAACCACAGTGATTAAGTTTATGTCAACACCTCTCTGCAGTTTTTCTAGGGACTACAGCTCAATTAGGAAAAATTTACCCCAGCCTGGAATCTAGTTCAAAGATAAATCAAAGCTTACTTAATTTGGAAGAAAAACTCTCTGACAATTTATCATGCACAGGAATGAAGGGAAAACATGAAATTAATGATGTTTCAGGATCTATTTTGAATATATTGGATAACGAAGATATTTTTAGAAAAAATCTCATGCAATTTCAATGCAACCTTTCCTCTAGCTATTTGAGGCAACTGTACGTACTGGCTTGTAGATGGACATTGCCTAGGAAGTTCTATTCCAAAAGCTTAAAAAACAAGTTAATACACTCTGCTTTGACTGCAGAGGCAAAAATTATATCTCCTCCTGCAGTAATCCTTTTAAAAATGCCTTTCATGCAAACAAACATTAAGGAGATATCTGTCAGACCTTGGGCTAGAAGCTCTACTTATATGATCATTTTGAGTGGAAGATGCAGACAAGGATGAGTGAAGAGTAGAACTCTGTATATCCCTTGTGTTTTGGAATGTGATGAGGGACAGATGTCTTATACTTTAGAAGAGATAAAAACTCTGGTTCTGTGAAAAACAACAGAGTCAGAAAAAAATAAGATGCTTAGATAAAGGAAAAGGGAATGAGCGGAAGCCAAGCACAGCAATGTGCCTCTTTCTCCCCTGTTACCCCTGCAATGCACAGTATCTTCACTGTGCAGCCTCCTTCTGTTTTTAGGAGAGTGGGTCCGACTCCCTCTGCATTCTTGTCATGCTGTAAGTGCAGGGGGGTTAAGGGGCTGGGGGTGGGGATATTTTTTTAAGTTTGGAATTTGTGCAGGGCTGACAGCAAGATTAATAGAGGGGACCATAAGGATTCCTGCTTAGCACACTATTAAGCCAATAAGAACTGAACTGAGAAAAATTTGCACAATGGACCATAATGGCTTCTGAACAGCTGTTCTGGTCTACCATGTCCAAACCTACTTTCGAAATAATTTCTAAAGTTGGCTCCTCCTTACAAGTAAGTTCTTCCAGTTTTCACTATACACCAAGTAAATATAACATAGTAATTCAACAGCTGGGGTTTTATTTTCTTTGTTTATAAGCAGAAGTGATTTTTTCACCTTTATATCGTTGCCCATGTTCATATTAATTCTAGTCTTCATTTTTCTACTGTACTTCATGCCTCTTCCCTTATGTGTGCACAGTCTTATTTTCCTTACCTGTGTTTTACATCTTCTCCAGAATACTTGTTTTTCTTCAGCCTTGTTGTTGTTTTTTTTTACTGTTATTTCCTGATTTACAGCAGATCCTATTACTCCCTCCCAACTTTGTCCTTACTCTATTTCTGCCTTCAGCTTAACCTCCTGTTCATGAGTCCATAAGCTCTAATTTATCTTCCACTCCAGAGCTCACTTAAGTAAAATTTAAGAAATTTGTTTCTCCCCCACTCGAGTATTACAGAGCATGGGAGTTCTGGGGCCCTTAAAAAGGCAGCTGGTCCCATTTTGTAAGGAAATCATGCACAGGTGCTGGGACTCATCCAGGGCTGATGGGTTTCCAGCCCCAAAAGAAACTTATGTATATGTTTGTGACTGGGGTAGGTTTTAAGTTTTTTTCCTTTCCTCTGGGAGGGAGAGGGTTGAAGCAGCTTAGTACTGATGAAGACAAGGACTGGGGATGGTAGTAGATGAGGGAGGCTCCCTTCCTGTGACACATTAGCACTATCTGAACTTTGGGAAGTAGTTACCCATTATCATGGATCTTTTATAGTTAGCTTGCTGCCATATCTGAAGTTTGGCATTCAAGATGTCCCTTTTCCAGCTGTATCAGCAAATCATGTCTGTGACTGGCCTTGTTAAAAATAGGCAGAAAAAGAGTCAAGATCAGAATTTTTTGTAAGAATCAAAGGAAGAGTATCAGACTAGAAGGTTTGCTTCTAAAAGGACATTAGAGGATAATCTTGACAGGTGATTACTATCTGTACATCAACCTGTCTTTAAAATGGCTGTGGCAATCTAACCTTGAGACATGAACTGATCACTGAAGTTGTAGATATTAAATCGATGTTGTAGGTTCCAGATCTGATGTCAGAAGTAAAGTCTTTCTTTTGGTAAGGGAAATCCTGGTCAGGATACTATAAGACTTTTAGGTATAACTCTTGGTTTCCTGTATGCATTAGAATTCGGTCTTTTATCTGATTTATGGCATGAGATATCTAAGTATCTGTGGAAATGCAAATCTGAGGAGTGGATGCTGACCTGGCTTCTGACCTGAAATCTGTTTCCTGAAATGTCAAGTGATGAATGAAACCCACAGTTCTCTTAATTCTAGTATATAACTAATTAGAAAGGTTCAGGCAGAGCTTGCAGTTTTCTGGAAGAACTATGAGTAGGCACTTTGACCTGCGTAGCATTGGCTGACCCATCTGATATATTGAGGTTATGATATAACAGTGTGTTAGCGGAGGAACTCTAAAGCTCATCAGTCCCACCTTGTCTGAAACAGAAACCCTGGCCCCAATAATATGACTGTCTGATACGGTGAAAAGTGATTGACTCCTTTTCTTATAAAATAACCTGTAAAACTCTCAGTAAATTTTCTTCTAAACTGATGAATTATCACAGATGAAGTATTCAGCTGTGATAGAAACCCCAAGCTTTGAAAATACTTTTGCATGCTGCCCCATTTTATACGTGCATTTGTTTTTTAACAAAACAAAGGTTCTTAATTGTGAATTTTTGCTTGCATTACTTAACAGAAATTCAGATACAGGATAATAAGATCTGAAGTAAAGTAAGATTACTAGTAAATTCATTAATTCTGCAGCATCTCAGAATTCTTATCATATTTCCTCCCTACAATTTGTCCATGCTTTTCTATTTTCTATGGCCAAGTGGTCAATCGAAATTTCAAAAATAAGTGGAAACCCTCAAAAGAAGTGGATCTGCACCTACACATCAAAACCAGACAACAGATACTAAAATGGCACTAATAAATATTTTTGATAGCGCATACCAAAAATTTAGCCCTTCAGTGTGAAGAGGCATTTCTCAGACTGTTCCTGGGATTTCTGCAGTTGAGTATCAAAAAAGAAAGCAGTACTTCAAGGCAGTATTTCAAAGTATATCCTTTTCAAAGCCACACATATACACTCATCTTAACCATTAGTTATTTCTCAGTGTTAAATGTGATAACTATTTCACGTGAGAAAATTAAACTAAAAGCTGACAACAATGGCAATGCTCCCCCATCTCTCTTCCCCCTGGAGAAAGACGAGGAACCAGGCAATGAGCTGCAAATTTACAAGAGTTCATTTGAGTGGCTGAATTGATTTTCTTTAATCCCACCATGCTCCATATTTTCAATCAAAAAGCCAAGTGTTTAACAAAGGCTTTTGCCCTGAATAGAGGTATCCTGGAAATTGCCTGTTTCCTGTGGCAGCAGTGAGATTCCCAGCCACTTGAATTGTGTGAGTCAGAGCCCTCAAACAAGTCTGTGTGTGACTGCCAGTGGCAGTGTGACAGTGTTTTTCTTAGCAGCTGGGGAAGTTTAGAAGTTATAATGGAAAGATTTTCAATGACTTCCCAATTATAGATGAATATGCTTGGAGTTCTGCTTTGATGTTGCCAACATCGTATATGAAAGTATCTACGTTTTCCAGATGTTTCCTCAATAAAGTAAAGCATTTTAACTCTCAGTGACCAAATCTTCCCTTATACATTTAAAGCTCCTTTTCAACCACAAAGAGAAATCCTAGATGAATTAAATCAATAAAATTACAGTTATACAATTCTGTTATCTTTGTCCAAGCTGGGCTGAAGTTCACAGCACTGAATAATCTAAGTTTGTTAAGATCAAACCTTTTCCTGGAAGGGATCTACACTGAAACCTGTCCTCTTTGTACCTCTTGGAAATTCAGATTTGTTCATCTCTTGGTGAATTCTAAAAGCAGTTTTCAGCTGAGGGGAAGATCAAGCATTTTTCCTCAAGTAGAATTTTAGGCCCCCAGTTGACATCACTGCATTGATATTTCCTACTAAGTTAATTTTTAAGCCTAAACCAATGAGGTATTAAATAAAATTCTAGAAATTATCAGGATGTTTATACACAAAGTTCATGGATGCTGGAATGGCTCTTCAGAGACAAGGACAGATGTATTTTGCAAAGAATATTTCAAAAAGAAATTGAGAATAAAGAATTAATTTATTTTTCTATTGCTTCTGCATCTCAGGAATTTAGAATTTGAGAACTGATGTTATAAAATATAATTAAAAGGGCAGCAATGTTATTCACAGGTTTCATCACTCCCAAGAAAAGATTTCTAACCTTCTCTTGGAAAAGGCCCCTTTTAGTGACTGGTAAATTGAAATTCCATCAACAAGAGAATGACTTTAACACGATATTGAATTAAACTTGCATTACTACCAACCACAGATGGAACTTCATCTGTTGTAACAGCTACAATATTTAAGAAGACTCAGTCATTGCACTGAAAATATTTAGGCAGCCTTTCATATATTTTATGTGTGTCTTATGGTAACCACCAACCATAACAAAGACTTAATGTCTGTATTTTCATCTGAATAGCAAAAGAATATAGTCAGTTTTTAAAATTATTTGAAACTGATTGTTTACAAGTTTATTCATGTTAATGTTTTGCAGAAACATTTAAACACTTCTGCTGAGAAAATCTCAATAAATTATTACTATTAAAATAATAAATATAATTCTTTTAATGTTTAAATGAAATAATTTTCCATCACATGTGGTGTTACGCATCTATAAAAGTTAAAAATATGAATAAAACTTTTTAAGACTTAAGGATGAACTGTGGTGTTGCTTAGCCTGATTTCAAAACACTCATTGATACCTCTGCTGGTCAGGATTTCACTTTAGTCTTCTGGGCTCTCATCCAACACTTTTTGGCTTATGATGCCCTTTGGGGATGGTCCTAAAGTTCCTTCCAGACACATTCAGCAGCAGTTACTGACAAAGCCACCTCCTTTGGAAATACATCAGGGAATTTATATGTGTGTATGCAATTGCATCCATTCCATCTGCAAATAAAGTTGACAAATCAGCACTCTTTTTTTCTTTTTTTCTTTTTTTCTAGCAGATTTTCACTCTGAACTTTTGCAGAGTTAAAAGTGGCAGTCATAGAACCAGGTAGTCTATTGCTGGGTTAACTTAGAATGTACCATAAATATCTATAAATAATCACAAACTTCAGATTGATACAGCAGGCACATTCGGACTTTTTCTCTTTCTGATGAATAAAGTCCCAATGGCAGGGAAGTTTTGGGTACTTCCTTTCAGAGGGAAGTAATTTCTCTCAGGCGAAAACAAGAGGCTGAGAAATCAGTGGAGAATGGTCGACAGTTTTGTCCTTGACCAGAAGAGGTCACCCTTGTGTGTGGCATAAAGTGCGTCTGAACTCTACCCCTTTCTCTAGCTCATTAGAAATTAGGGGCCTTGGTTTAAATAAAAGACATCATATCCAACTTTTCCTGAATTCGGGGGAGTTTTGGAATCCAGGTTGGACCCAGGTTCCACACCTCAATCCTTGATTTTCTGAGCAAGGTGGCCTGCTGGTGGTACAGGTAATTTTCAACCTTCGCCATTGCCTGAAGGTCTTCACTTGTTCCTTCCTGTGATGAGATTCACATCATACCTCCAGCTCACGTAGGTTTCAATGAAGAAAAACGTGTCTGAGATCAATTTTTTTATGTTAATTGTTACTTGGTGAAAGGTGAAAAGTGGGTTTATTATTATTATTTTATTATTTATTATTATTATATATTATTTTTATAATTTTATATTCATTTTTTTAAAGGATTGTTTTCAATCTTACAAAAAATTTCTTTAAAACAAAAGTCGTCATTACAAACTTTGTTTCCTCCCCTGCTCTTGAGAATTCGAAATGTAAGAGACGTATTTTTATGGGTACTGTACATTCCTCTACTCCCTAATTGGGTGCAGGGGTTTCTAATGCAAATTCAGTTCATCCTTCTCTCTGGGCACAAAACTATGACTGCTCATCTGAGATTTTTTTTTTTTCCTTTTTATCCTTCTTTAAAAGAAAAGCAGTGTCCTTTCACACATGTAACCAAGATCTGGAAGTCTGCCAGCATCTGTCTGACTCATCATTTTCAAAAGATGCTGTGAATCCTGGGAATCAAATTCTAGTTGTGAGACTGAAGGTAGACGCTTGAGTGCCAAATTCCATTGCCACTTTACCATTCGAGCCCAAGAAAGAAGGCAAAGCAGAAAGCAAAGTAGCTCTTTCTGTTCTTATCCTGCTACCAATCATCACAGAGCCAACATGGCTCTTTATGCTAAGAATATGAATAATGTACAAAAGAATTTTAGAAAAATACCTTTAGGCTAGAAAACTGAGACTAATCATAATATTGTTTTTCATGAAAATAAGACTTGCTTTGAAGTATTTATGCTACTTCCTTACTATTCCCTTGGCTATATTTTGTTTTCATAATGTTTATTCAGTTAACTTAGTTATTTTTATACTTGTCTGGTCTTAATACCTTCTCTTTTTCCCCTTTCTTTTTTGATTCATGCATTTTTTCAGTTTTCTCAGGCTGATTTATCTCTGTCAAGTATTGCTTCATAGTGCAAGGCGTCAGACATAAATCCATTACTTATGGTATATCTATTGCTGCAGAAAAATGTGTTTCACATAGAGCTCAATTTTTTTTCCCCAATTTTAAACACTGTTTTCCATTTATGGAACATTAAGACTAATCTTTAAACAAAGCAAAATATAACCTAGGTGTTCAATTTTTAAACCTCTACAGTCCTAACTAAATATTTCTTTCCACATAATTCAGGAGACATTGCTACTGGGGATGTTCATATATTCTAAGCTCAAGTCATAACCTTCAATCCCTATGTAAATTAAATCTGTGCCTTCATGGACCTGTCTATTGTTTCTTACAATGGCTGTGATGAAAAGTTGAGACTTTAGTTAACATCACTGTAATATATTTTGAACAGTGTAAAGAAAATATTAGCATAGCATCAATGCAGACAATCAAAATCTACTGGAATCATAGTTATAAGAGGTTAATATTCTCACTGGGTATATTTAGAAATATATTACTTCTATCTCTGCTACTTGAATATGATGTAGGGATGGGAAATATCTGAGCAAAATTATTAGTCTTTAGCTTTCTATGTCTTGTGGCTACATATCTTGTGGTAAAGAGCTTCTTGCCTCTATTTACTCAACCTATTTCTTAGATTTGTACTATCAGAGATAGCTCCCAAGTGGGACTGAGATTTTATGCTTTTAGTGTTCTCTTCTGTTCTGACACATAAACACATATGAGCTTAAGTCAATGAAGTTAAGGACAAAATTCCTGTTCCCCTTGGTAGGTTCAAGATTTCACCCCAGGCATCTTGGGAGCACTGGCACTTCTTAACATTACCACATTTTTTTGACAGTAAGAAAAATAAACATACTTTAAAACTTGCTGGTTTGAAGCCGCATTACTCATCATGAGTTTTTCTGCATAGATTGAAAACTATCCCCCTTTTTTTTTTGGCAATAAAGGAAAATTGGAGGCATCTGTATACTAAGCACAGTGTGCAAATGATGTAACATTCATCAAATCCTTCCATTTAAGTCTATTGAAATAATTGTTGTTTGAAAAAACCCCTATTTTTTCTCTTCATTTGTTAATAGGAGTAGATTAGAAACTGATTGAAATGTCAGACACAACCTTGTAGTTAGCCAGAGTGAACTGTCTCAATATCTTCCTCAAATCATAGCATGTCCTTCCCATCAATTGTTGGAATTTGAATAATATTCAGCCAAGGATTCATATTTACTTCAATTAAATGTATTTAATAATGTGTGACATAACTTAGCTGTTGAATCAAAGGTGTGTATGGTAAGAACAGTACTTCCACATTTACACTCTAAGTTACTCAAATGAGGAACTAGAACTGGTTTTTTGTTACATATTGCCTAAACCATATTTCTCTAAACCTAGAAATTTGCATGCATTCCCAAGTTAGGAAGTCATCAAGTTACTTATTCACCTTCTTTTGCTTAGTGTATGCACACATCTTCTATCACACAGAAAACAATTAATTTGTCTCCCAAAAAAAGCCATTAACCTGGAAGAAAACATTCCACGATGATCCATGGATCTATGAATCACATTCATCACATGGATCTGAGATGGTGTATTTCTGGTGAATGCTGTGAAAGAAACAAACATGTACCCTTTGCAATATTCATCATGTCCTTTACAGATTGAGAACCGAGCTCAACTTCTACTTAATTTAAATACACCAAATATTATTTTGCTTACCAGTAACATCAGGCATTTTTTGATTAATATTGATTAGAATATTGATTTGGTACTGTCAGCACACATTCAAAAAACTAAACATGACAATGTCTGGATACTATCAAAAGGGCACTTCTCCCTCTCATTTTTCTTGATGTGCTTTTAACAGGCAAATTCCGTTTAACTTTATATCAGGTTTGGGTATCAGGTTTTGGTGTGAATTATGTTGATTTGAATCTGGAATAACCCTGTGGAAAATCGAGTGCTCCCGTATTCCTTTTTTTTTTTTTTTTCCTTTTCCGATTAGGCTGTTGTATGTTTATTATAGTTTATAGCTTCTTTTCAAATATAATAAAAACACTATTTGCTTTATGTGGGATATACCATATTTAATGTTCCACTTTTATGTAATTGTCTTTCCCAAACCTCTGGTATACGAAAATTTGATGATCACCAGCTACCTTTTCCCCCCAGTTTTGTAAAAAATATTATACACTGAATACTGTTTGACCAGAAGAAAATATATATCTGAAGTAGAAGTGATCATCTTATTGAACAAGTTGGACATTAAGCATCTTGCTACCTGAGAAAAGCATTATGCACCCAATGTTTGAATGAGAATTGCAGGTCACAGCACTTCAGTCTAAACAGAATTGTTTGACAGAGAACCCTGGGAAAAATTTGAAATATATCTCCCTGCTTTATAAATGGGTCATTTACTAAATTCTTCCAGACGTTCTAAGGGATAATGATCTTTGGTATTAACTGTTGAGATTCTGCTAACATCAGATTTTCTGTAGACAATTCTGCTTGAGACAGAGCTCTAAAAGGTGTTGACTTACATACTGGCTTCAGATGCCACTCACTTCTTTCTTCCTTCCTTGGATAATCATCCTTAATTCTAGAATATTCTTTTTCCAGAGGATCTTCAGACTTCTTCCTGAATTAAATAAGCATACAATGCAACAGTTAAAGTCACAGGAGATTTACTTGTTCCTATTCAGCACAAATGAACCCAAACCACACAATTTCTTGGTATGCAAAAATCTCTATACCTCCATGCCACTGACGTAGATTTTGGAAAATACCATCCATAGAGTAGTAGTAACAGACATGAGAGTTTGAAAGTCCAAATGTAGCTAACAGAATTTCTTTTTAAAGTAATGACTATTGTAAAGCATAATCAGAAGAATCGTATCCTCATCAGGTAGAAAAATACCTGGTAAAAGAAATGCGCTGCCAGCCTTCCCATCCACCTCACCCTTTTTATGACAACGTGTCTCCAGAGATGGCAATTGTATGTCAAGCATGTTACATGCTGGGAAAGCATCTTCAGACACTTTGTGCATGCAGCATTACAGGCTCATCAGCCCTAACATATCAGGATTAGTTGCAAATACTAATGCCGTGGTGACTCTCCATTAGCTTCTGCCTCTTCAGTGGCAAGGTTCAGCCAACCTCTGCTTCACCAGCAACAGTTCTCCAGTAGAGGCTGAACTCCTGCAGGGTCCTACAGCAGTCAGCAGACTGTTTCTTGGCACTCGAGAAGCTGATTCCCAGTATCAGCTTTCCTTCTACTGTGAGTAGTTAAAAACAACTGTCTGGCCCTGTCCCCCCATAGAAAGTAGTGCACTGGAAAAATCCACGCTACTTTTCTAAAAAAAGCCAAAGCAAACCAAAACAAATCAGCAAGGAAAATAATTAACTGTTGTCATGAAAAACATCTCTGCAATTGGATTTCTTTATGTATTTTGAAAAAATCTTGCCATTTCTTTCCATGTGAGGATACATTTTAGATGTTTTTTAGACTTTTGCAGCATCAACGCTCATCTGACTGGCGAGTTGATAGGCATCTGTGTAACTATATCTGGGAAATTTGTAAAAAACTCTTATTTTCAAGAGGGTCATGAATAACTCTCTTGCTCTTACTTACTGTCCCTTCCTGTTCCAGGTGATACTTCCTGGCACAGACATGCATACTTTGAAGGGTAGCGATTTTTCAATAGAGGTAAATGGAAGACAGGGAAAGGATGGGTGGATGTCAATATTTTCAGTATTTGTGTCTGAGACATTAGTCCTGTAAAGAATAGTTACCTCGTATTCCAGCTGCAGAGCCGGCCTTTGGTCTTGTTTTAGGTACTCTGTTTCAAAACCAGTACATACAGCACAAATATACTTAAAAACTCTGGGATAAAGTGGGCATACTGAGGGAAGCAAATTTTCAATAAAATCAAAATCTTTGGCATATCAGAAATAGCAGGAAATATACTATTTGTACAACTTCTATCCTCAATCTTTTCACAAAAATGACTGCCTCTATTTTTTGCTATGCCTGTAAAAAATATATAAGAGTGGAAAAAAGAATACCTCACCTGGAGACATCCTACCAAAACCAAGCCCTGAAAAGTTACATTACTAATGTATCTAAGTATATAGAAAGATTAAAATAAAAAACATAAAATTAATCAGAAAACAAGAAAAGGCAAAGAAAGGCAAGAAAAAGAAGACTTCATGCCAGTGAGAGAGAAGACCTTTTTTGGGAATGGCTGAATCTTGGGTAACATGTTAGTTTGTAGGTAGGTGAATACATAAGAACATTTAGGGATTCATTTTTGCAAGAACTTTTGTAAGCTTGTTACAATATTTAAATTCTAATTTAAGAATTACATTCTTTAAAAATTAAATTTTAATTTAAGAATTAAATTCTTTAAAAATTAAATTTAAGAATTTAATTCTAAAGGCTCTTATTACATCTTCCATTAAGTCCTTCTCCTTGTTCTGTGAACAGGATTTGGGGAACTAGAGAATTCAAACAGGAAATATTAACATTAATTTACTGATCTTTGTTGACAATTTGATTATTCTCCTACCACCAGAGCAAGCTTTTTGGATGTTGATGAGCAATTTAATGCCAAGTTTAGTGCAGTCAAAATGACAACAAACACATTCAGGAACAAGGCTGTAGTTATTCTAAAACTGCTGACCTAACTAATATGTAAGTGAACAGGAAGAAGGTACAAGATGTTAAAGAGTGTCTTATTTTGAAATCAGTCTTCTGCAGCTAAGATAACCTAAAATAATACTGGTATATGGAATACCTGAAGTTGTACACTGGTGTTTTTCAGAAGTACTGAGAACAATGAGGCATTGAGATACCAGTGAAATTAAATCATTGAATGGGAATTGGGAAGATAGGCAGTTGTGGATTAGCTTCCTTTCATGATTGTCACTTAGCTCTCCCAAAATAAACACATATAACCAAACCAGAACAGACATTTGAATTAAACTCCAGACCTTCCTAACAGGAAATATGATTGCCTCACACTTTATGCAGGCAATCTCTTTGTTAAGAAAATAAATTAGAAGGGAAATACATAGGAAAGTATGAACAGTACTTCAGAGAGGAAAATCTGTGCCAGTCCGTTACCAGTTGTTTACAGGGAGAGGCTTCTTGCCTTCCTCCTGAAAACAGGAGGCAAGGAGGAACGTGGGTCAGACTGGGAGCTACAGACGTGTAACCAGCAGGCAGAGATGGAATGACTGCTTCTATGCCCTCTTCTGTGGCCTCCCCTTGCAGCACTATGAGTACAGTCAAATATGGAAAAGCGAAGGGGAAAAGTGCTTGTCCATGCTAAAACTTGCTTCAGTACAAGAGTTCAGGATTGAGTTCAGCTGGAGAATTTAGCTCGGCTTCTCTAAGCTGAAATAACCTTGGCTACAGAATCAGAGAACAGTTTTGGTTACAGTCACCCACATGCCCCCTGTGATCTAGGTGAAGCAGAGTGGCTGGCACATCCACTCAAGGATTTAGAAAAGTAAACGGAAGGATCAAGGCAGCTCAAATATTTTGTAGCTGGTAAGGGTTTCAGCAGAAAGCTTTGTCTGTAATGCGTTCAAGCATTGCAAAGAAAAAAAGTAGGAAAGTTTGTCTCTCATTGCCTTTATTACTGACTGTTACCTCCATTTCACATTTCCACCACTGGGTTACGTTGCCAATGCAAGTTTCAATGAAGACAGGATGAAAAATATTTTCACAAATTTTCTGATTTTCCTGTGAGATGTACCCCATTCCAGTGTCTGTTGAATATAACTGTCATAAAAAAAAGTTGGAAAAAAATACAAATCCATAGTTGTTTTATAAACCCCACAAAATATTATCCATAAAATTAAAACAGATTATTTTAGACACCAGAAACTTTTAGTGTAATTCTCTGTCTAATCTTAGATATGTAGATGGGAGCTGGGAGGTTTTAACATGTACTTATAGTTCAGTAATTGTTGAAACTCTTGCTCATTAAGAACAATAAAGATTTACGGGGGAAGATGTTTGATAATGACCACGACTGGATTAAAGCGTACTCTGTATGTAAATTTTAAAATTCAGTGTTGAGTTTCTTAGCCCAGTTCTCCTCTGAAGCAACAATTTTCCCCACATATAGATGGAGAAACACAAGAGCTGATTCAACGTATGCCAGGCTCCAAAGCTGCAGAGCTGTTTAAAAGCACAGTCCAAGATCAAAGTGCTACTGTTTCAGCCAAACGCCCTGGTTTTATCTTCACTTTATTTCCCCTGTCAGCAGTAGAGACACCAAATGTACCAGGACCAGGAGACCTCTCTTACTCTTAGGTCACTCTTAGATACTTCTTCTCCTGAATTATCTATCCTTAAAACCAGATGGCACTGATTCAGAGCCAAGGTGTTGGAAAATTTGGTGTGTTCTGCTTATCACTTTTATCTGTCTGCACAGCTTTTATTTCTATCCCAGTTTCTAAAGGGATGTGCTAAAACATTCCAACTCCTCACACGTACTAGTCCTACTGCACAAAAAAAATGTGAATTGTGCATGACAAAAGATACTGCATTATACAATGATTGCCTCATTATAAGAGTTTTGTTCTGCTTGGTTTTGTATGATGCACTGAAATATATATCATCACATATTAGCTGGTACTGAATCAAAAATAAATCTTTTGTCAGTGTGGCTGGTAGTCTCATGGTGACTTTTGTGGGAACAAAGTTTTGATTCCTTTCTTTGACCTAAAAGCTAAAGTTCGTGACCGTATGCAGACAAGTTGATAACAGACTGATTTCTTCCAATACATAGCCTTTTTACATAAAAAAAATAGTTTGGGGGAACCTTGAGAGGAATGAGATGTAAGAAAATATTTGAAATAGCTCCTTTTTTTTTGGCATTCTAAGACTAAGATCTGACCTCAGAATTCCCTCTTTCCTCCAAACCATGCTGACAGTATGGCTTCTTGCTCTTTTTCCTGCCACTCTGACAGATGTTCACCAATGGATTTAATGGCTACATGATGAACCATGATATGCACTTTTTATCTGCTTTATCGGAATTGACTGGCTTACAGCAGGAGGGGTAGAAGGAAGCATGCTTTGTTACCTGAGTCACTCAAGTTCATGGATCAACATATTAATGCAAGTAATGAAAGGTAGCAGAATAATGATAAAAAATAAACCTATGAAGGAATTTTGATGAGGGGAATGTATCTGTTATAGTATATTTGGCATGAGCAGAGAGGCAAGGCACACAGCCAAAGGTACTAATATCATAAACTAGTACAGATAAACCGAGTGGAACCTTTAGCTTCTCTGCAGTTTTCTCCTCAAAGAACAGATAACCTTTCACAGTGAATATGAAGAAAAACACATGCATTGAATTTGTTTTGGTTTGTTTTGGTTTTTTGTTTGTTTTGAATGGATTTGAGTAGAGAATAACTTTTCTGGGTTACAAGAAATTTGTCTGGTCTAGAAGCTTCCAAACAGAAAGGAAAAAGAGCTGGATAGCTCTTCATTACCACGTCACCCCATCCTCAGCTAGAGCCATGGGGGACATTATCCAACTAAGAACCATCACTCTGATGTTTTCTTCAGTCCACTTCTGTAGCACCATTACTTTCTTGTCTTCAACAGAGACACTTATGATTTTGCAGGCAAGAATTCAGTGATGATTTGACTGGACAATGCTGAACTGAAAGAAGAATAAGCAGTAAAAAAAAGTGTACTGGATTTTCGCACCTATGTGGATCATTCAGCTATGAGTATTATAAGTAAAACTAGGAGGACACCATAAAAATCAATAAAATATTCAGAATTTACTGGGATTCCAAGCCAACGGGAACAATTTTACTTAACCCAGCAAACTGTGGACCAGATGCTAAAGGTGAGTTTCATGCTTTCTGCTGTCAGAACAGATTTCTGTCCTCCCCTCTGCAATTCCTTCTCACCATACATGTCTGTTGGCTTTCTGTCAATGAAGGCATTTCTTTTTCTCCACAGTGAACTAATTAAGATATCAGTAAAGAAACACCATTCCCTCCCTACATCACTCAAGTGAATAATTTCTGATCATCAGCTCACCCACCATGTGTCAGATGAACAACAGTGAGGAAGATGTAAGGATTCTGTGGTTGAGGATGGGAATCCAAGAAACTGTTGACTTTTTCGGTAGGAAAAAAGTATTAGGCTGAATAAACCCTGATGTGAAATCACACACTAAAGCTTTAGGATGGATTTTGAAAACAATGAACAAGACAGAACTTGGTACAACAGAATGGTACTAAGCACTCTGGCCATAAACCAGCCACAGACGTGACCCTGAGTTGAGCTGTGAGGAGTATTGGACTCAGCCCTTGGGAAAAAAGGGAAATAAATCCTTTAGATTCCTAATCAAATCCCAAACTATATTTTTATTTAAAAATGTAAAAAGTGTGGATTTTCTTTTCAATTACAGCCAAAAGAGAGGGGGAAAAAAAGGGGGTTTAGACAATTGGGCTTTAAGTTTCGTGTGAACTGTAAAAGATATTGATCACAAGAGCTTAAAAGATAAACATTTTTAGAGAAAATATGAAACCTTAAATTAAATATAAATATTAACATTTCCTAAGTATCGATTTATTTTACAATCTTCAGAAGAATGCTAGCTTATTTGACTGGAATATACTTCATGATCCTCAGTAGCCTGAATCACAATCATAAGAGAAAATAAGAGACTAATACTATTTGTCAGTGTTTTAACACTGATTTGAAGAAGCTAAAGTGGTAACTTGCATCTTGTTAGAGACCTAACAATTTTGAAAGTTTTTTCTTTTCGTCTGCAAAGGAAAACAATTAATATAGCACTGTAACTGCAACATGATTAATCACAGTCAGCACTCTGCAGCTGCCACACAGGGAAGCTGGCCAAGCAAGCCCACCAGCACTAGTCTGGTGACCTGACCTAGTGTGATGAATGAGAGGGCTGCATTTGGTGAAAGACGGCGAACCTGGCCCTAAATGTATGGGAGTGCAATTCCAAGGTATGTGTGTTTGACAGCCAAGAAGATTGTCTCACTGGATACCTGAGGAATTGCATAGGGGAAAGTGACAGGTTAACTATTTTGTGTTAAAGCATAATGACTGATTTATGCTTGTAAAGCAGATAAATTACAGAATGAAAGCAATGACTATTTTTTTTCTCATGCTGCCAGTGGTGTTTGTTTGACAGTCCTATATTTCTTCTGGGAAATTCAGTTTTAATACTGTATCTCAGCTAGGGATTCCAGACATACCACACATATTAGCTGAAATTCCACTCCATTGCTCATCCTCCTCTGCCTGTCTGCAAAGCCTACGTATTTCCAGTATTCCTCATTTTTCTTGAGTTCGATTGTACTTTACAAATGCTGATCAGATCATGCTCTGTCAGTCCACAAAAACATCAACAAATTGAACTGCCCTTTTTTAGAGGGCATACAATGCTGATTTCACAGATGTATATCATTAGGCAACTAGTCACACAAAAATGTGCACTTGAGGTCAAAGCCTATACAATCTTTATTTTCTTTCCTTCTCCCCCATATGTGATCATTTGTGTCTCAGGATGCTACAGCTCTTTTTTATCTCATCCGCCTCAAACACAAAGCAAGCTTGATAACTGCCAAAAGTTGCATGTTCTGCAGCTTCACAGCTGTGATACATATGCTTGAGTGGCAATGACAGGAGAACATCATATTAACTGAAGCTCAAAATGAGAAGCTCTAGGCCACCACCAACTAGGGACTGCAAAAATGATGAGATGATCAACTAATCTGATCTTAAAGAGTCTTTAGAGACAGAGGGAATCATTCCAAACAGTCCTCAATGCAATTAGAGAAGGAAAGGAAAAGCAGAGGAAGTGCTACTGCGGTAAATATCACTCTAATAAAAGGAAGGCAGAAGAGCAAGAAGAATGGTTGTATTGGGAATAGAAAGGGAACATTTTCTGGTTTGACATGAACATTAAAAAATAAATAAAGATAAAAGATAAAGAAGAAAAATGCTATGGGTAGGAAATTACTGGAAGGAAGATATGTTAAGTATACAGTGACCTGTATTATGTTTGGACAATAAACTACACAAACTGAAGTTTTTAATTATAATTTTAACTTTTTAAATATAAAAGGAATAGGGATTAGCTGTCAAAATACTTGGAAACGTTTAGCAAAACCTCAGGCACACATCTGAATGGCGTTATGTCCTCATGAGCTCATGACTAACTTCGAATCTAGCCAAAGCAAGCAGAACAATTTTTATTTCTCTGTACATCTGAGATATTATTCCCCACAGTGAGGAAATAAAGAATCTAATGTAGGAATAAAAAAGAGGTATAAACAACTATGATTTTCTTAAAATTATTGCTTTTACTGATTTTTCTTGACGTCACTCTCTTCAGCTATAGAGATCCAAAGATAGAAATTTAAATTAATGATTATATCTAACCATGTATAGCTTAAACCGTAATTATTAAAGTGTGATTTACCTCTGTAAATAAACTTAATAAAAGACTGATATAGATTTGTAGATATTTCCTGCCAGGTCAAAGGAGTGCAATACTTGCTCTTCAATTAATAGCAGCAATGGCTGAATTTCCATATTTTAACAGAGTTTTTAATATTTACTAATTCATAAAAATTAATAAAGGTCAAAAGGCACAAATAGTTTTTACATTTTCAAATTCCAAACTTCATATTATCATATAAATTTTCATTGTGTTTAAATCCAGTCAGCTTCCTGACAGACTGATTAAAAAATGAGAATATTTGGACAACTAAAGGTATGAAAAATCCCCTGTGGGAATTCATTGAGCGTGTATAGTGATTTAGAGACTTCATCAGTTCACTGAAAATCATAAAGCAGAAGCATCTTGCATTATGCCTCTAAGTATGCATTTTGCCTGTCTATTTTGCCTATTGTCGATGACGGGCTCTAATTCTAAGTTTTGTGTTTTCCTTTCCATATACCTAAGAGAACAGATACTCTTCTGCTGATGCAATGTCTCATTCTTTACTATAAGGTATGGAATTAATTTGCATTTTTATTTGTGCTTTTAATTATTTTCTGAGTTGTATTAATATTAGCTCTCCTGAGTTAAATTGGTTTTTTCTGTCCACATTTTAAACCCCTGTTGGATGCCCTTTTATTATTTTGCAATCTTCCCTCGGGTACATAACTTCTCTCAATTTATTAGCATCTGCAAATTCTGTTAATGAGCTGTTTGCTTCCACCTCCAGATCACTAATGAAGATTAAATAAAGCTGGATTCTGCACTAACCCTTTGTGTCCTGATTCTTCAGGATATCACACCACTGATTCAAATGAAGTGACACCAACATAAAAGAGGGGGAACTCTGGAGATTTGAACCCTGTGGTTGAATGCAACTACTTCAGTCATTTTTGGCTCTGGATGTCCGTAAATTTTTTTTGTAATTTTGTAATGCATAGGCTGAGAAGAATCCTGGAATGAATGTTCTAAGCAATGCCACATGACAGAATGTGGGATAGCTGAAAAATAAATTATGATACAGTGGCTCTCAACTGAGGCTATGTCAACTGTAGATTAGAAACCCTTGAAATAAAGAAGAAAACAGACAGATACCATCGTTGATGCAGAGAAGTGGGAGCATGCATAATTGGCATCAAGGAGACTTAGAAATCAAAAATAAAAGGAAAGGAGTCTGCTACAAAGCATATTGACAACAAAACACCAAGATTTCTTAGATCTTTTTCTTAGACCTCATCTGTAAGATTGGAGATGTATCCTCTTTCCAGTTAATATCTGTTCTAATGGTTTTCTCTCATCTGAAAAATACAAATTATATGCACTAGAGTATTTCTGAAAAAAGTACTTTTTGACTTTGTGAGTTACATATCAAAATTGTAATAAAATCAATAGTCCCCAAACTCATAGCATGTACTTTAGGAATCTTTGGCTAGGGAACATTTATAGGTGACAGATAGAAAAGGCTTCCAAGGGGTTCTGTTGCTGCAACTTCTAAAAGGTACATGTTGCATATCGGAAACTCTCCTGGCTAACTGGTGTTGCTTTCCCAGGGGATTAGATACATGCAACCAGGGACAGTAATTTTATCCTGCCTCTAGTCTTCATGTCAAAGCCCACTTGGGCTTCTTAGAAGCTTCTTCAGTCGTTTTAATGGGTTTCCTACTTTTCCTAAACATTATCACAGGGCTGGATTGGGTTACTTCCAAACTAGCAATGGAAATCTACCCCAATGTCTCAAAAACATAGTGCATGATTTTAAACTGTGTCTCAAGAGGCACTAAAAATATTCAGCTATGAAATCTGAAATCTCACTTAAAACTTGTTAGCTAGGTATAAACATTATAGTCAATATTCTTAGTACGGCATGCCCATGCCTGCACAGATTATGAAGGCCCTATATCAGGAGAAAACAATCTCTGCTTATATCCTAGACTTCCTAGGAGCTCCTGCAGTCCTTCATTTCCCCTCCTCAGTTCTCATCTTGCTATTTAACGTCAAATTACAGAATAAAGAATTCCATAAAATGCTATTTTCTGTGCTATGTACAGCCACCACCTCCCTTAATAGCATTGTAGTTTTTTCAACAATGAATGGCACAGGAATATTTATTTATTTATTTATTTATTTACCTGCTTGCTGGTAGTCAGTTGTTTAGGATTTCTATTTTAATTATTTCTGCGCTGGAATGTTTGATAGCGTATGAGCTAGCTGTGTTGTCATTGTGAATAAGACACTGAGTAAGTCCCCACTGGTACAAATTACTGCATCTGTGTTTGGGCCCCCTAGTACAAGGAGGATGTTAAGGAGCCAAAGAGCATCCAGCAGAGTATGACTAGCTGGTCAGAAGCCTGGAGCGCAGGACCTATGAAGAGATCATGGGAGAGCTGGGGTTGTTTAGCTGGAATAAGAGGAGGCTAAGGGCAGCCTAATAGCAGCCTACATCTGTTTGAAAGGCAATTAACAGAATGACAGGTTGTTCCTCATTATCATTACATCCCCTGAACATTTCCCCTGCAAAATCACAGAAGAGTTATAAATCGTAGTATGATGCCCAGGAAAATCTTTTAGACTTTTCAGAAAACACATGACTGTTTCCTGTTCCTTGATCTGGTAAATCATGCTCCAGAGAAACTGAAACTGAAATCATGGTAACCTCTGTAGAAATTTTTAATCTTTTACTTGTTTCCATGGGAAAGGTGCATTTACAGCTACCTGGTGCCTAGTGTGAGATTAGAATATTTAGAGGAAAATGTCTTCTCTCCATTCTACCTGGTGAATAATTATGCCTCTATTTAATGAGGAGATGAGGAAATTTAAAAGCATAACCATGAACTGTGTATAACTGACATAACTTAACAAAAAACTGCTTTGAATTAATAGCAAATTTAAACTCTATTCTAAAATCCTTCTCGTCTCCCACAATCTCTCACAGACACAACTTTTAAAGGTTCCAAGGCAAATTGGAAACTTCATTTGTCCCTAGAAAGATGGAGGGCTTAAAGTCACAATGATTTAAATCATAGGGTGATTTTAGGAATTTAAAGGCTGCTATTTTAATTGCATTGATACATCTATCTATATCTATATCTGTATCTATATCTGTATCTATATCTATATAATCTATATCTATATCTGTATCGGTATCCATATATATATGTCATTGTTACTTTCTGATCTGCTAACACAATGAATGCTTTGCAGAATAAATATATAAATACTTGGGTGACATCATGTTTTAAAGTAAGATTTCAATAAATATATTATGAAACATTGAGAAGAAAGTAATTAAGCTTCCTCCTTTCTGCTCCTGGAAGCCAACAGGAATTTACCATTATTTTGTATGGGAGATGAGCATCACATAAAGCTGTGATACTTTTGAAGAATCTACCCCAGAAGTCTTGGAACATAGTTAGTCAATGAAAGGAAATTATGAGATTAATTGGGAAAGACTGGACAGAAGAACTGTAAGAAGTAGATATTGGAACAAATTCTCTGAAAAGAGATGTCCAGCAGACTCTTTTTTTCTATTAAACTCGAGACTAGCACTCTCGTCAAACTGATAAATTACATTCAGTGTTTTAGTCAGGATGAAGAGCACTGTATTACCATTACAGGCTTGATCTGTAGTGTAAGAACAAGCATCAGATATGCTTGTTTTAGAATAGATGCAATTCTCTAAAGTGAATATAAATACACCAAAGGAAATGATTAAAAATGGAGCCAGGAGGATAATCAAAGTATTGGAAAGCATGGCTTATAGTCAAAGACTCAAAATCTACCTCTTTAGATTATCAAAGAAAAGCTTCTGGAGAGATTTGATCACGTTAAACCTTAAGGGACTGAAAAATTTCTTAACAAGGAGCTCTTCAGTATTTCACCCAAAAATTTAACAAAAGAAAAATGATAGGAGCTACAGCTAGAAAAATTTAAACCAGGAGTATATTAAAATTTTTAAGTAGTAAAACTTAGGAGCCATTGGAACAGGCTGCTAGGAGTATTGTGAGTTCTCCATCTCTTTAAATATTTTCCTTCTAGAATTCGTCCACTTGTTAAAACACTAATTAATTCAGGGAGAGACAGGAAGGAAGGTGGGCGATATGCTCTGTGTGTTTTCTGGCTGAATAATTCAACCTAGTGTACCACTTAAATCAGTCTATTAAAAATCATTGGATATAACACAGATGCAAAGAAATGTCCCAATGGCACTTAAATTTGAATATGATAGAGAACTATTTTCTCTATCATATTCAGCAGAAATGTTATCTGTTGGCTTCTCTCTCTAGTTAGGATAACATGTGAGGTATTTCTTGTTAACTTTAAGCAAAATTTTATCAAACTGCCTTTGATATATTGAACCGTTGAACATCTTGTCAAAATTATCCTTTTCCATAAAACTGTACATACAGCTCAATTAAAACTGGGAGAACATGAAATATTTTTTCAAGTCCTATAAGCTCTGAAAGCTTAGGGAGAGCTTAAGAAAAGTCGTTTCAGAAATCCTCTTCCAACAATGTATGTGCACTAAATTAAATATGCTATTTTTATTCTAAATTCATGTAGCAAAAGTGCTCTTACAAGTTTTCCAGATAAAACAGCTGATTCAAACATATAAAGTTCAAAAGAATTTTTTCCTAAAGGGACCCTTTCTCTGCAGTTCAGATCTTTAACAAAAAGCATAGTGCAGCTCTCAATTCGAGATCACTTCTTATAAAAGTTAAAAAGAGCACAGAGTAGACTTGGCAATATATGTTTGGGTTGCCAGGCATGTTACTTTTGCTCTTTTTTATTCTCTCACATTGCTTTTTAAATGAAACTTGTTACTGAATCTGACAAAAATGCTGCATTTATCCTCTGAGAAGACGCTAAACTAGCTAAGTTTCAGGAGGAAGAGAAAAATCTTAGAAGGTTGTAAATTCTAATTAACTTTAAGATTTTAAAAAAACAATTTAGAAATGGAAAGAAAATATTTTGAAAAATGTGAAACACTATTTATAATAGAGGCAGTGCATATATGCATCTTTTTTATGAGAAACAATGAAGGGAAAAATTGATTTTCTTGAAAGTTTCTTGAAAATTCTATTAACCTACACTCTTAACCTGCCAGTATCTGAGCATCAGACATTACATACAAGGGATGTTCAAAACAAGGGACAGTAATAATTCTCACACAGCAGGCTTTAGGATATACTCACTTTGAATAAGAATTTATTCTTTCATTTGAGTTTTCTGTGATCTGATTCCTTGAGAAGGAGGTTTCTAAATATCAGAGTAGTGACTGTTAACAATAATTCTCTACCCAGACTAATGATTCAAGGTTAACACAAAATATATTTAGAAGGGATGATGTTGCTGGCAAGAACATGCCAAAGTTTCTTTTAACTCTAATTCTGTGATACTGTGTCACTTCATCCACAGTGGACACGAGAATGATTCATTTTTTTCCTCTTTGCAGCTTGTCTGACAACTGAAAGATTCAAACAAGGCCATCACTGTGATGTTTGAATCCTTTCTTTGCTCTCCTTTAGATTTTCCCCTGCTAGCCAAAATCTTTTTCGAACCATTATGTCCAAGATAGGAAGAATACTGACCAGCGTGAGCTTTAAAAGGCCACTTAATTTGCTTTGCAGTTACACTATTTATACCCACTGGTGTTATTTGCCTTTCCTTAACAGTGCTGCATCCATGGTTCTCTCAGCCTTTGACCTGCAAAAAATTACATGTCAGACTCTGCATTTGTCCTTGTTGAACGGTATTTTGTCTTTTCAAGGGTTATTTCTGCAATGTTAGGATCACACTGAATCCCAGCAATATAAAATATGCCTGCAGTCACTCCCACTGTGTAAGCAGGGTCTGTGTTCCGTGAAACTGCTAGTTGTGATGCTCTTGGATAGCTTCCATCCAGATCTTTGTGGAATTCTACTTAGACAATTCTTTTAAGTTGACAGTGAACTTCAGAACTTTCTTCTATCCGTCTATATGCTCATCTTGCGGCAGTTTCAACTAGTCATGCAAGATGTTAGAAATCTTAGTGAAGTCAATATATATGACACTATACAGAAGATCATTAAATATCTCAAAAAAAGAATAGGTGACATTTGATTATAAAAAATGCTTGGTTGTTCTTATTTCCGTGTTATCTTCCAGGTAGCCATAATAATGTGTTTGATAAAAAAATTTTTTCATGAATTAAACTTAGGCTAATCAACAATTCATCAGTTTTTCCCTTTTAAAAGTTCTGTCTCCTTGAGCACCTTCTTAAGGATAATTGTTAATGGAATGAAGATAGCCTGAGAGAATCCTCTAAGTATTCTAGAGTGATTACGCTTCTACCAGTCACACTAAACTGCAGTCTCTTGTCCTTTATCTGTGAGTTGTCTGTAGGAACTGTCAACATACTAATACAGTTAGTGTGGGAATTGGGCCTAGTCCAGCCAGAGAATGATAGAGTTTTACAAAACCTAATTTATTTTCCTCAAACAAAACTCTGTGCTGCTGTGGCTGTAGTATCGGCCCAATAGCAGTCTTACACCTGGCTTATGGCTCTGGTGTTCTTAGACACTGATGCCAAATAATCCTGGCACAGTAGAGGTATTCCCACAGCTGTCATGGGGAACTTTCATCTAACACTTGAAACCTACATTGTGAAAACCAAAGGCTGACGGCTTTCATCTAATTGCCTTTACCTTCAAAGTTAACATTATGCCAGTAGGCCTTTCCTCTGTTGAACAGTTGGGAAACAATCATGTAAGTCTCATCTTTAACCGAAAACCTTCCTTTATGTGAGGCAATTCTTCCCATTGAAAGTGGTTAAGAGCTGGCTAATGGTGTACCATCCTTGCTGCCTCAACGATGGTAATATTAGTTGATCCACTGCATTAAAATATCCTGAAGTGCTCAAAGAATCTTTAAATAGGGCAAGATAAACAAAAGCTAAGACAAAAGGGTTTTCTTAAGTTTGACACTTCAACGATAATGTTTTAACTGAATCTTTTAGAAAGATTACATTTGTCAGATTTGTAGGGCTGCAAAATCACATGTTGGCTTGAATGGCTGGGTCTGACCATGCCCATTCACTTCTCCCCAAGGATGTTTAAGTCAGATCACAACTATTTTTGCTATAAAATGGTTCTTTTACGTACAAGCAATTGAGATGATCATTGTTAAGATGTTCCATCACAGCTGTTTACATTCACACTGGCCAAAATGCAGAGATCCACCTGCTCTGCCATGTCTCTCAGAGCTCCTGGGAGCATGGGAAGCCATGGGGAAACAGACAGTCTTTTTGCTCAATAAACAATCCTTGAAAGGGTTGGACACAATCACTGTTGGGCTCCATCAGCTTTAAAGCCAGCTTTTTTCCATACCTGAATTTCTTGCTGAAATTGCACAAGATAAAGATGTTTCTAGAACAATTCTTGTAGGTAAACTGAAAAAAAAACCAACCAAAGAAAGCCCCCAAAACCAAACCCTCAAATTTTTACAGTAAGTGCAGCACAAAATCTGCTCCATAAATCATGACTCAGCTTAGAACCAGATTTTGTAAAGTCATCTTCCACTTCTGTATGACACAATCTTCACTTCTTTGAATGAGTGTCCCTCTACCCTATTATTATTTGACAATATTTTAAAATCCAAAATCACTAATAGGAAAGATGACTAATTGAAGTAAGTTTTAATTCCTTTATGGCACCACCTTGAAAGCTACAACATGAAAATAATTGAACTGCCAGAGATTAATATCATTGTCAATTTTACTTCAGATGAGGTTATATAAAGGATAGAACAACCCTTATAGACAATACAGACAAAAATGAAGTAATAAGTAAACCTGAGGAATGCAGTGTAAGGAAATTCAAGCCTATTATTTACTTTACATCTTTTCATTTATTTGCTAGTACATTTTCCAGTCTTTCTGGATAGTCTACTGTTATGATTTTGGAGTTATTTTCACAAAGAACTAAGAAAATATAAAAAATATGTATAGCTGAAAAGCATCCTATTAGTAGAGTAATTCAATAAGAAGTGATATGTCAGAAATGACTACTTTTTGACTATTTTTCAATGACTAAATTTCAAGCTGAAAACATTTAGTTAAAACCAAATCTCTTTTAATTTTAGAAATTCTTAATAGTTACCTATGATACTGTTTAGTGAAATCTATAGCACTGATGCTGGTCCTGTTGTAAAAAGCTTAGAGGTATAAATATTTCTTATTTAAATACTTCAAAATTATGTTAAAATGTGATCTAAAGTAACAAGAAAATGTTTCCACTTAATAGATACTTGCTAATTTTTTTAATACTGAAATGACATGCACTGTGTGTTTGCAGTACCATTTAGTAAGACTTCACTTATACACTTATAAACTGAAGAAAATTTCATTTCATGCTTTATAGAATCATAGAGTCACAGAATAGTTTGGTTTAGATGGGACCTTTAAATGTCATCTAGCTCAACCCCGCTGCAGTGAGCAGGGACATCTTCAGCTAGTTCAGGTTACTCAGAGACCCATCCAACCTGATCTTGAATGTTTCCATGGAGAGGCTGTGCAAGGACAGGGGAACAGGGTACCATACTAGTCCTGCCTGGAGGAGGGAGGAAAGCAAGGGTAGCTAAATATGGTTATCTGTCTCCTGAGTGACACTTACAAATATCCCAGACTTATGTTCTGCTGGAACTGAGTTTGTGGGGCATCACAGAGCTATTCAGAAATCCTGGCTTCTGCCCTCTGCAGCCATTTGCAGAAACCCTTGAAGAGCTTGAATGAGGAGGAAAACCCCATTGTACCTAGACAGAAAACCTCTTCTAGTGTCAGAGTTGGATAAATCCTCTCACATTCTTTGTCCTGGACCTGCTGCCACTTTCAAGGCCCTAAAAAAATACATGAAATAGGTTTCACTCAACTCTTTAGCCCTTGTGATATTAAAGACTGACAGAAAGTAGTATTTCTAGCATCCAACTCAAAAGCATCATGGTGGATTTTTTAAATTAGAGAGCATAGTCTCAATTTTAGAGAATTATAATAGTACACTATATGCTTCAGCTGTATTTTAATGCAGTAAAATTGTACATTGCATCAAATAACACAATTTTATTACATTATTGAAATGACTTATCTAATCACACCTGGTGCTCTGACCATAATGTGAGTAGTTTCAATTTACCATAAAGGAAGGAATCCTTCTGTAATATAAATTAGTGTACATGACTAAGAAGCAAATTAAAAAAATATTTTTTTATTCTTCCTTGGCAAGAATCCAAATCTGAACCTTATAAAAAGCAACATGAGGAATAGAAGGTAGGAAAATGAATATGTTATATATAATTGGCAATCTTGAACATCATTCATTGTGCTGCCTATTGTAAAAAAAAAAAAAATCAATTGTTTTCCTTAAGGGGAGCATCTTTGAAGAACACAGGGTCTTCATAACTCAGTAGTTTGCAAGTCCATCTGACAGAATTCACCTAGAGTTGCAGCTCCAGTCCCTGATTTGAATTGCCAAATACTTAAGGTTTCCTATCCTGATGACCCCATCTTTGAACAAGCAGATACAAAACATCTCAGTTCGTTTGTGTCCATTGCTTTGTAACATCTTCAGTTGGGAAAAATTTGCAAAATGGAAGTATGTAAAGGAAAGTTTATTATTCATACACAGGCACCTAAAGAGGTGGACTGATTTCTCAGCATCATCCAGCATCTGCAGAAAGCAAATCAGTTTGTTTTAATTTCCAGTTAATAAGTGACCATGAAACAGGAAAATTTTGATACAGAATGATTAGCAACTTTATGTACTCTATACACAAAGTAGGCTCTCTTGCTGTCCTGCTGGTTTCATTTTAGTCTATTAATTTTATATCTATTATATGGATTTTCTGTTCTGAGTGAACACATTATTCCTCTAAAGTTAAAGCTGACATTTTTGGCTAACCTTTATACATGGTTTCCCTTGTTCTTCTGCCAATGTTCCAAAGCTCAGCCACTAAAGACTTACCCCATATGAGCTGTGGCGACATATGAAAAAAACCTGAATATCCTTATTTATTTTCCAGTGCTATCTTGATGCACAAACAATTAGATGATCTCCATAAATATATTTGCAATAATGTCCTTTCCCACTGAGGTTTCTTGCCAAACATTAGGCGGGGGATTTAACTGTAAAGGTGACCCAAATCTTTCTGCTTATTGGGTGCTGTGAGGCAGCTTGTAACAGGTAAGAGCCCTAGCTGTAAATGCTAAAAAGAATTGTGTGTCTGAAATCTTGCACTCCCAAACTTCAGGTGCACAATCGTTTCTCATACACCTACTTAGAGAAGTGCAAACAATATATCATCTTTTATGAACCCAATGCACACCATTACCCAAGAGGACTCACTTTTTGATCTGGAGTGAGATTTCAGGAATGTGGTGTTATCCATCCACTCCTTTGCCTCCCTCTGGGGATTCAGGCATGCTTATATCCCTGATGTTTCCTGTTAAATCGTGCATGAGCTGTGAGCAATTCAAGTAATGACTCTCATCTAGATTTCTCACATTAAAGAGACTCCTTAGATTTCAAGATCCATCAGCAAATGGTATTTTTTTCTTTCTAGAGTGACCGGAGATAAAAGAATCAGGGAAACCTCCATGGTAGAGGTAAATGGTAATAACCTGGTTATTACCATTAAATGGTCTTCCTCTTATTTCACAGAAGGAAAAAGAACAGTGAATATATATATAGCAGACCGTTTAACTCTGGAAAACTCAGGTTGCTGTGTTTGGAATGCAAACACAAAAGAAACGTCCTGTTGATCACTGTAGGATGAATGTGCAAAGCTACAGCAGTTTCAGCTCCTGCACTACATTAGTTTGGCTCTTTATATACTCACTTTGGCTGTGAATAGATCAGCCTTGGTACCCTGGTGCTGCAGGAGTGAGGCTGCACCTGAATGGAGAAGAAGCAGTAAATAAGACAAGGCACTCAAGAAAGGGAGACTGCATTTTCATTCTTTTTTTCAGTCTAGATTTATACACCAAAGGCATTGAAAAATTTTGAAAAGACATACACTCTTTAGGTGATCTTTTAATTGAAATTGAGACAGTAGTTGTCTATAGAGGATGCAGAACTGGAAGCATCTTCATGGGCATAGATACTGTTTGGAAAAAAAAGCGCAGGTTTTTTCTAGGCAGCTGGTGCTAGGTTAAGAGTTTTTAATTCTCATGTCATAAGGTAAATTGTTTGTTCACCTGGTTATCTAAATGACACTTTTCTGAATACACTGAGGTTTGAATTTATATTTGTTAAGTAGCATCCCCTGCCACTGCCCACAGGATTCCAGTTGAGGAATCACTACTATTGTATGGTATTTCAGAAGGCGTCCTTGCAAAGATTAAGATACCATTCTTTTTTTTTTTTCAGAAACATCCAGTTACTGTCACAAATATTCTTACAATCAATTCATATTCCCAAATCCTCCTCCCTGTTGTCATCTGATAAGATCTTTCACATTTTTGCATATATTTCCTAAGTCTAAAACATGAAGAACCCAGCTTATATATTTCAGAGAGAAAAGTTTGATTTCTAGAACGGGAAGATAATAAGTAATTAGTATACATAAATTACCCTAAAGGGTATAATTTCTTTATTTGTAAAGAAACTAAATCAAGATCTAGTTTTTTGTATTCTATGGATTTGCTATGACTTTATAGAAATGTTACTGAAGCTAAAATTGAAATCAGAGTTTTATTCACATGAAACATACCCGGAGATTAAAAACATGCATTATACCAAATTTCTTGTAAGAATTTGCTTCTTTATTTTTCTCTACAATTTAAATAATTTAGTGATTCACTTAGTATAATTAATTCTTTACAAAAATCTGAGGGTTTTTTTTTTCATCTGTTTACACAGTGGCCCTATCTTGTCATTTTGTGATTAATTTATTCACTTACTCCTCTTTGAAAAATTAGGATGTCTAATCAAAATGTTCCTTATCTGTTTTCTAATTCGTTAAAATTTCTCATCAGTCTTCACATCTTGCAAGGCAAACACAGAGCACACTTTTGAAAGAAGAAATGAGTAAACTGACTTAGTTAAAAAAAAAATAGTACAACTAACAGACAATTTAAAAATCAAGAGACTGACATCTGGTTTTAATCTTTGCACATCCGTCACCTCCATTTGCAACACAATTAAGAATCTCACAAATAGGCAATGCGTGAGGAAGAGTTTCTTAGTTTGATAGTTCATAATTAATACTCTGTGAGTCCATCTTGTTTTAATTCTGTAGGCTATACATATTCATAAACACCCAAATTCACACACATGTGTAAAAACATGTAAAAAAGAAAAGCAATCTTTAATTGGGTAATGAGGAACAGAATTATTTACTAATTGGGTGTATTATAGAAATGTGTGTTCACACTGCTGTACTGTACTTAAAAGACCTTGTCAGTGATTCCAGCAGAAGCTGACTAACCCAAGCACTTACAGTTTGTGATTGCAAAGCTACAGAAAAGACAATAGCTCTGATTTGAAAATTACCATTTGTTCTAATTAGACAGTAATGCAGTCTAATTGCTTCAGATATATTGTACATTTTGTTTAAAAAGAGAGATGATTATTACACTCGACTAAGCTTGAAAAAGAGGATATTTACACAAAAAGGGAAGCATAGCTGGCTAATACTTAAAGGTTTCCTTTACTGTTCCAGCAGACAATTGATTTGCAATTAGAGTTCTGCTGCTATTCCAATTACATTTCTGTGTTTGATTTTCCAGTAAAATGGAAGGTAATAGAACTGAGTGTAATTTCACCAATATAGATATATATAGGGTTTGGACTATATCTGTCATATGTTTGGATTTTTGTCTTGGTTCACCAGTACCTTGTCTGCACATTTTTGAGGGTGTTATTGATGCTAGATACTGCCAAAAGGAAAAGGTTAGAAGAACCAGCCTGTTAGTGACAACAGCCTGATTCTGGGAAAAATCCACTCTTCAATTTTCATCTTCTGCATGCCCACAATTTTTCCACTTACCTGTCATCCTCACAAAGGAACTGCAGCATCAAGGAGGACATGGTACTTGAGTTTGTCTGGTTTTCCGTTTCCAGCAAGAGATACAGATGCCTTTAAAGGTATAAATATTTCTTGGGTTTATACTGAAAAATTGGGAAAGAAAAATGTCATAAACACAAACATTTTCCAGACTAGACAACATTTGATACCTAATGTTTCTGTCTTTAGAGGTATGCTGGGTTATATAAGCAAAGCTGTGAGGGGGAGTAAATAGATTATTATTCAGAAGAAAACATGTGGAAAAGTAGTTTCAGGGCATGACTAGGTTCTTGATGACTGCTTAGTTTACTGGGAAACCTGCATGGTAGGGTTAGAGAATTGAGGGCCGCATATACTTTTATATCCTTCTTCCAAACAGGCCCACAGACATCTTAAAAGCCAGTTTAGATAGTTCAGATAAGACCAGTGAGGTAACTTGTGGAAAATATGTAGATCATTTACCTTTGGCATTTATACCGTAGAATAAATAAAGGATTCCTGCCAGTGCACCTTCAGCAAATTATGTCCTACTGTCAGATTTCAAGCATCACTCTAATGTCCAAACAAAATTATATGGCTCAACACGTTACCCCTTCCTGCTGTGGGTGAGTTCTGCCCTCAGTGCTGTTTTGTACACAAGGATGTTACAGCTGAGGTGTTATACCTTCACCTTGTCTCTACTGTGGAAATAAATACTCAAGTTTCATCATTTATTTAAATAGAAAGTTATCACTGTCAGTTAGTGCTTGTGTCTCTTCCTGGAAATCTATATAATCTGCCAGCAATTCTTAAGCCAAAACCCCCAGGTTTTGGTCAGTCAAAAAATTAAAAAAAAAACAAACTCCAAAATCCTTTATGCATTTATTTATTTTTTTAATTACTAGTAATGTCTGTGGGTGTATAAGAACTGTAAATCAACATACTGATGTAGCATGGTTCAGTGTTTTCCTGCCTTTTCTGAAATAACAGTGATATAACTTAAAGTGTCCCCATTAATCCACATTAAGCTGCTCGGCACCCTTTCCATTCTTAACTGCAGGAGAACAGACCAAAAGTCCATCAGTCTGGCACCTTGCCACTATGAGCAACCCCTAACAATGGCTTCAAAGGATGGTGTGAAATCCTCTGAGTGAACCTTGTTCCCCAGAGTGTTTCATGAAGGGGATGAGAAGACAGAAATTCTGTTTCAGTCCATGTGGCAACTGTTTTATCTCCTAAATCTACTGGTAAAAGATATTCTGACTTTAAAAGTCTTCTGATTTTAATATTCTTATTTTTAGCTATACCTGTGAAATAACCACCAGGATAGTATTTAAAAAGTATCATTTTAGGAGAGCACCATCAGACTCTAGCAAATGCAGCATCCATGCAGAAAGAATTATTACTGGATCTTGTTTCACTTATTTCATAGAGGGTAATTCAAGGAATTCAGATAGTTCCTGAAAACTACATTACTGACAAACAGCATGCAATATTTCATTATAAAAAGCACTCACACCATCACAAAACCAGCAATCACTCAAAGACGGCTTGCATTTATTGTTATTCACCTTTACATTTTCCAAAGGGACACCAGAGGGTTAAAAACAAAATTTTAAAAAAATTAAATTGCTTTTGAGCTAAGCACTTGTATGCCAAGTCTCAGCATGGAAGGAATTTTAGCTGCTGAGCAACCTCATACAATAGTGCTTTAGAATAGAAATGCCAAAGAACAGACCCTTAACTACAGTATTGTAGCTCTGGTATGGGTGCCACTGTGATGAAAGTACTCTGATATAAAAGTGTCTGCCATGAAAATAAAGACAGAGAGACGGCTTTGTAGGTGGAACTTGGGTTCTTTTATGTAGAGACTGACCCAGGCAGTCAGAAGGGGAGAGTAAGAGGGCAAGGACCACATTATGTGGGCACGTAGCTGCCTGAGCAGAGAGTCAGGGAAAGAGTGTTGTGCAAAAAGGGAATTATTCTAGCATCATTTCCCACACCTGTGGTAACATTAATGATTTTTCATAGCTTTTCAGTTTGTTTGTTTTGTTGTTTTGTTTTGGGGTTGGGTTGTTGGGGTTTTTTCCCCTAAAATTATAATAAAGTTATCTGCATTATTTTAAAACCTCTTAGACTTCATGCAAAATCTTCAGTGTGGTACTTTTAGAAATAATATATGTCTTAGCCTAGTAAAAGATGACTGAAAAGTGTGATGTTTTAATAAAGACAAGTCCTTTGTCCTTGAGCAGTGCAGATGATGTCACATTGGCCTCATGAATGTATATAGAATTACTTACTTAAAAAAACTTATGTGGAAATACTTGTGGCTCTCATGGAAAAAGGAGATTTTAAGAAGATTACAGACCTAATGAAGAGAAACTTCAGATGTTAGATAAAACAGTGACTTTAAAGAGAAAGACTTTAGGATTAGCCGAACTATTTACCACTTCTTTTCAAATATTTTTTCAGATGAGATCTGTTTAGTTAAAAAGCAAAGTTTTAAAGAGAAAGAAATAGCAACCACTAAAGTTCTGCTCTGTTCTATTTAGCAGAGTAATCATGGTAGCATTTGAATTATTAATGAATATCTCAAACTTACATATTCTGGCTTACATACAAAACCTCTTCTTTTTTTAATTCTCATATAAGATAACCAACTGTATTAGCAAAGTAGTAATGGTATTCCTTGCAACACCTCTGTTGGGGTACTGGAAAAAAAATTGGATTAGTCAAATCTTCTGGGTTTGTATTTTTTTAAGGGGAAAGAGAATGAAAATTGTTGCTAAGAGTTGAAGAACTTTTAAAAAATAAATTCATACCAACTGCTGAATATTTCTTTTTGTTGTTGTTGCCAGGTTTGTCACTCAGTGCAAGCCAACTTCCTATGAATTCAGAAAATAATTTGTGTCAATGTGGGCTGTATTGACAAAGAGCAGTGAACCTATAAAACATCATCTGTGATTATTTATGAATACATTAATGTACTTCACTTTTATGGGGCTTGGTACAGTATGGTTTTGAAATAGAAAGCTCATGCCTGCATTGATGAAAATAAATGAGAATTCATGCAATTACACTGACTGTTGATAGTTCCTCTTCAGCAACACCTGGAATTGCATGAAGATTTTGCTAGTCTTGTGAAAGAACTAGAAGTTAATATTGTAGGCAAGAAATTATTCAGTCTGTGTAGGCTAAAGGCTAGAAAACATTTTATTTTTGACAACTTCTTTTCTCTCCCAGTTTTTATCTTGCAAAAATTATATTATCTGATTTTAATTCATTTCCTGATACTCTTTTAGAACCTAATGAAGATTAGAACCAGGAGACATTTAGCTTCATCTAGAGTGTCAATATCTGAACCAGCAGTGTATCTTCTAGCAGGGAATGTCTATATATTAACCACTTTAATTTTTACTGGGTGGAGTCTATATTTTGCCACTTGAGGGCATCCTGTCATAATGTTCCATTATAAAGACGCACAACTAAATTTTCATAAAAATAATGTATTTCTGTCAAAACAGTGGTATTTTTCGAAAGTGCTGATGAAGCATTTGAAATTTGCCACACTAAATAGGCATTTCCAAGACCATAGATCAAAGTAGGTTGTATTTCAGGAAATGCTATGTCAACAAAGAAGGATAAGTACCACAAATACAAGTAGACAGAAGTTGCCTGGCAATCACCAATATAGACTTCACAGATGTGTAGAAGCTTTGACAAAATTCAGTTACAAATGTTGAACTTGTGCTGGTGAGGGTTTCAAACTGGAAAAGATGGCAGGTTGAGGTAATGCAATGAAGGAAACAACTTCAGTTACAGGAGTTATCCTATACTTTTGTAAGTGTAGATATATGACAATTACACATAAAATACCAACTCTCAGATGCTTGAAGATGTGACCATGTTTTGACCAAATTCTACAATGGCTATCACATCCAGATCATATCATCTATTGTTCAATTATCAGTGATATTATAATTGTATCATTGTGCAGATTTACACAAAAAACATCACAATAAATTTTTTACTGCTTTCTTTATTCAATTTTTGGTCATTTACCTATGTAAAAGAATACATTTTAACATACAAGGTTATGTACAAAACTTTCAGTTCTTTATCCCTTTATTATATTTGACTTTGATGCTCTCACACCACATTTACTTTGTGCTGGGCTAGAAATTTTGAAACTTAGGGTCACACAAGTTGCAGTCACTAGGGATAACTAATCATGAATTTACTAGCCTTGGTGGTAAAGCAATGGAACATGCTGCATTTATTTTTCCTCTCTGCAATAGCTTCCTCCATACTGAATAAGGTAAACTGATTATGAGCTGTGTCAATGTAAGATTTCCCCTTTCCATACTTTGGCTCTCAGTCAGCCTTTTTTCTCTTCCACCTTATAACTTTTCTCCACCTAGTTCAGAAACCACATGCTGTCCCTTTATTAACCTGCCATTTAATCAGCCCTTCTCACTAAGCCCATAAACACAACCCTCACAATAAAACTTTATGTGCAAGAAATGTGCTTCTATTTAACAGCAAGTTTAACCTCTCTGGTCTTTCATTTTTCTTTTCCCCTTCAAACAATACTCACATGGGGAAAGAGACTCATTCACACTCTCTTCCACATGTTCCTTTCATTTCTAATCACGGAGCTCAACTGACTGAAGTCCTCCCAAGGAGGATCTCAGGCTGCCGTTTTATGCTGTATTCTTCAAACCACCCAACTTCTTCCCAGTCTCCCCATTAAAACCCTTAACCACAGCTGTAGATTGGCTGCTTTCTTTTGCTGTGGTCTGTTCCATATTTCTCATGTTCCTGCAGAAAAAGGATTTGGGAGAGCTGCCACCTTCAGCTTTCCTTGTAAGTGAAGCCGCCACAGTATTACCACTGCAGGTGTGACCATAACCCATCGTCAAGTTCCCATTTTCCACTGTGAAATGCCACTCTGCTGGGCTGTGGAAGTGGGATTTCAGCTCTACCGCCCTAATGCATCATGTCATCAGCCAGCTTTGTCTTGTTTTGATCCTGTCACTTGTCCTCACTGTGGAGCACAGGGTGCAAATGAAGTTCCGGAGTTTCAAGTTGACACCTATTATTTAGATCAGGCCTTGCAATCCATTTCTTCAGCTTCTTGTCCTATGAGGTCATCCACAAAGTCTAGTTCTTTCTCAAGACAAACACATGCCCAAAGAGGTGTGGCATTTTCTGGTGAATTCTTGCACTTTCTAAAAGGGTATCCTTAAAATTTCCTTCTAGCACTGCTCATATGAGAGCAAGCTAATATTCATTCATCAGGGACAACCTCTTGAAGGTGCAGCCACTGTAGCATCACCATCAGAGGAAGAAGGTTGTAGAAACATCTCAGCAAAGCCTTGCAGACTGCTCATCCTCTTCTCATTGCTCTTCCTCAGGCATCTATCTCTGCTTACCATTGGAGGGATGAATATTTAGTATGGCCTCATATATTTACTTTGTATAAATTAGAGATTTGAAAAAAAACCCCACAAACTATGCAGATAACTTCCCTGATGAGCCAAGAGAAAAATAAGTATCACTTTATCTGTTTCAAGACTTCTTAGCAACAGATATGTGTAAAAATGCTGGGTGAGGAAAAGGGATTTCTCTTTTTCTGATACATTTTATCATGCACACAAGCAAAGGTTTACCACTGATTTCATCTTGTTTCATAGATGTCATCTGTAAATGATCAAACACCAGTGGTCTCTATGACTATTTTAGTTGTAGGCTTATCAACATCTCACAGCAACCCCAAATCCATGCACAAAAATATATATTTTATCTTGAGCATCCTGCTAATTACAGAAGGGGGAAAAACCCCATACTATTCAATTATATTGTTATAACCTAGGTTATTGTATGCGTCCTGTTGCTTCCTTAGGTTCAGAACTGTGTGATTGCACTGCCTGTCAAGCTTAAGTACATCTGAAGAGAGATCCTGAGAAGCTTTATTTATATAAATAAATACATAAATATATAATGTAAAGCAGTAAAATTTGAGATAAGATTTGCATTATCTACTGCCGTGATAGGCTCACTCAGCTGAAGAATAGCCACCGACCAGGGATTCTGCTCTGTCAATGTTGTGCTGTGTTAACTCAGGAAAATTTGCACCCATGATGTGCGTCAGATATTTTTGGAGTGGTTGGAAATCTGTTGGTTCTGAACATTAAATTCAAAATCCATATTATTTATATGCAAAGTCGAGGCCAATCTTGGCTGGAACATGTAGCATTAGTAAAATAACAAATATCATTTTTTCTTCACGTGTTAGTTCAAGCAATCTGAAGATTTTAAGTGGCAGCAATATGCAACATTCCTATTAAAATTATAGAAGAAGATGGTTTTGTTTTGGTACTTATTTTGCAGATATTTCCTGAAGAAAGGCTGTTGAGTGCATAAGAAAGAATGAAGTAGCAAGCTTACCATATGAGTTCAGAAGCATCATTATTTGTCATTCAACACTTTTTTTTTGCTTTTCCTGTATCCAGTCATGAGGAAGTTAAAAAACTTTTTAAAACAATGTCTTACTTCTAGAAACATATTAACTTCCTGTAAATATGTTGGTCACAAATAGCAGCTGACTTTATTTACTAGGGTGCATTTCAGTACTGTATTCAGCCATTTTCCAACCATAAACTCTTCAATACTGGATTTATTTCATGGCTCAAAACAATTTTTCTCAAGTTTTTTGGTTTTTACCCTTGAGATTATTAGAAGAGGCAAGAACACTAGCAGAAGTGAATGTATTTGTCAAGTTGGTTTTGTTTTGGTTTAGTTTCATCTCCCTGTTATCATGACTACTTTAACCTGTCATGACTGCAACTTCTTTCACAGATCTGAAAGCAGGTATCTGCTCCAGGGTGCCTCAGACGAGTACCTTCAGCTACATAATGACGTGCCTAGATTTTTTATTTTGCAAGTGGCAGGCTTAGAGAAACCTTTTAGATTTCTATTCAAAACATGGAAAATTATGCAAATTACTGAAAGTTAAATACAGGAAGATATTCTGTTGGAAGAAACATTTAACCCTCATGTGCTCACCACATATCAATGATTGAAGGATATGCTGCCAGTGATGAAGAAAAGAGATTTAGATCCAGCCTTATATGCCTCTCTACAGCACTAGAGTCTGATCCATTTTAAGGTTTGAACAAATACATCCAAATACTTGCAAAAGATCAGGATCTCAGAGGAGAACATTTTTCAAGAAAGAAAAAAGATTAAGTGTGGCTTTTACAACAGCAAAAAGAAATCTGGAAACAACGAGCTAATGGTCAATAATTCTTTTTTACTTTAGAAAAAAAGTTTGTCCAGCCCATTTAGAACTCATCTAACATTTTGAATAAAAGATATTTTCTCAAGCATCTTAGAATATTTCAAAATTGACTCTGGGGAATAAATTCTACTCTATCCAAGTAACAAGCTGCTCATTCTCCATGAAATGAAATGAATGCCATGGCCTTTTTAAGTGGCACCGGGGAGCTATTTATTATGAAAAGAGAAGTAGAAAAAATTCTGGAATCCAGATAACACCTTTGACAGTAAATACTTCACTGCACATGAGCTCTCACAATTCATTTCCACCTGAAAAGTTGTACCTCTCATGTTTACATATATTCTATTTCTAAAAAATGTTTCTTCTCTTTAAAAAGAATTTATGCTTTGCTGTGGCACTGGTATTATGTGTCTCTTGGAATTTGGGGTCACATTCATGAAGTCAATATCAGCCTATCATCAGGAACAAGTGCAGAGACACCTGTTTCCAGCTATGTAATCCTGAAGTTTTTAAGAACTGAGCAAATAATACCAAGTTATTTCAAATACTGTGAAGAAAAAATCATGATCATATATATGTGCCTAATTTCAATTGCATAAGTAGTCCTACTATCTGTGGGATAGAAGCCACAGATAGTAAATGGAAGTAAATATGACTATTGACAGATTTGGACTGCAAGTGATGAAAATTTGCTGAGAAGACAATAAAATTAACCCCTACATTAATTATCAATTTATACTGCCATGTGACTCTTCATGTTGAGTGACACTGTTCTCCACCCTACCCCCATTGCCTGAAATTGGTACCCAGAAATACTCTGTTCTGTGATGTACTGGCTCTTAGCTTGGAAATAGGACTGAAGTGTGAAAAGGTTAGTACATGCTTGAGAGCTCTTCCTGCAGAAATGTAGATTCACCAGTGTGCTCCAGAGAGGCCCTTAGAGTGGTATAAACTGGTTCAGGAACAAAATTGGCAGCCGCCAAATATGATACAGTAATGGTCATTACATATGTTTTCACTCACTGCTGACACCTGACCTCTTCTTATATTACCACAATGGCCCATAATTAAAGAAAAATAAAATGGCTAATCAAAAGCAACATGTTTGGTTTGCACTGTTGGTCACAGAATGCAGCACTGTGGCTATGCTGTAAATCTCATTCAAAGATGGAAACATTGTAGGCCATGCTTATATATGAATGTCTGCTGTCTCTACAGGTTTTCTTACTTTAATGTTTGTATAAAAACCTAAACAACAGAAAGATTTAAAAATGGAATTTTATTAGTCCATGGCTATTTATTGACACTAGAGACTAGAGTCTATCTGTTAAAAAGCAGTTCTGACACATTTAATGGAAATACATACTTATATCTATTTTCTCCTTGTTTTATTAGCCATATAAAAACAAAGAAATGCAGCAAGACAATCCCTCTTGTGTGTGTTGGTACTCAAGTACATAAAGATACACAATAAAGTCTTAAGAGGGAGGGTTCTATATGTTAAATTTTAAACTTGTCTTTGTAGAGTGGTTTTGTATGCTGACACGTCCTAACTCATCACATTACTTGTTTTGATATCAAAATATATGATTTAAAGTATTTCTTCTTAAAGGAATGACTGTAAAAAAAGAGCAGATTTACAGCCACCTTCTTTGCCTATATGAACATTACCTGCTGCATTTTGTATTGCTCATGTTAATTATGAACTGAGAGAGTACGGTGTAAAACAGTGTAGAGTACGGAGTACAGTGTCATTCTGTTGACATCAGAAATTGATTAGGAATATTTCTAAGCTCACTCATATCTTCTGGAAAAACACACCATTTGAAAAAAGTGAATTTCTCCCCTCTGTTGAAAATTTCTCCTGCGCAGGGCAACATGACTGGTGAAAACTGCCACATCAAGCAACAGAACCATCTCTTTCTATCCAGGCCTTATGGTCTCTGCAAATTTCATTAGAGAATGGCATTGAAATGATACATGGTTTTGAAAAGGCCACCTAACTGCAAGATCATTGATCTGTTGGTCTTCTTTAACATAATACTTTTACTGTTGTTAAACCATATACAAATATAATTTTTTATATTCCATATCAGAATTACAGAATCACAGAATATGTGGAGTTGGAAGGGACCCACAAGAATCATAGAAGTCCAACTCCTGGCCCAGCACAGGACAATCCCAGAGTCACACAATGGGCTGGAGAGCATTTTCAGTGCTTCTTGAGCTCTGTCAGGCTGGTGCTGTGACCACCTTCCTGGGGAGACTGTTCCAGGTCCCAACCATCCTCTGGATGAAGAACCATTCTCTAATATCCAAGGTAAACCTCCCCTGACACAGCTTCAGGCCATTCCCTCAGGTCCTGTCCCTGGTAGCCACAGAGAAAAGATCTGTGTCTGCCCCTCCTCTTCCTCTTGCGCGGAAGTTGTAGATTGTGATGAGGTCTCCCCTCAGTCTCCTCTTCTTCAGGCTGAACTCTGCCAGGCATCTATTTTCTATGTTTGGATCTTTGTAACAATTAGCTAAATCCCACCTTTTGATTTCCTAAATCTGCTACAGAGCTGGAAATATAAAGAGGACATGCTTCAGGAACCCATTCAAAGAGGTTGTGCTCTGGGATGCCCTTTCTCTAAGGACAAAATCTCTCTTCCATGGAAGAGATAGAGCTCTGGTCTCTTACTGTGCGACCAGGAGGGACCTGATACGATGCTTTCCAGAGTCATCCCAGATCCAACGGCTAAGCCTGGAGAAAAAAAGGCTTTGGATGACCTAATTGTGGTCTTCCAAAACCTGAAGGCTGCCTAAAGAAAGAGACATTTTGCAAGGGCAGGTAGTGATAGGACAAGGGGAAATGGCTTTAAGCTGAAAGAGAGTAGGTTTAAATCAGGTATTAGGAAGAAATTCTTTACTGTGGGGGTGGTGACGCACTGGGCATCCCTGGCAGTGTTTAATGCCAGGTTGAAAGGAGCTTGAACAACCTGGTCTAGTGGAAGGTGTCTCTGGCCATGGCAAAGGGGTTGGAACTGGATGATCTTTAAGGTCCTTTCCAAAACAAGCCATTCTATGATTCTATGATTCATAATTCTATGACCTTGCTTTAGTTTTCATCCAGGTTTGACGTAATCCGTTCTTTAAACTTCACCATTTGCCCATTCATTTCTGCTGTGGTAAAAGCACTGTAATAAGATTACAGTCCCAGAGAATTCTTCTTCATGATGCCACATGAACTGTAAAAATAAAAGAGATAAATATGATAAATAATAAATTTCAAACTGTTGTGTATGACAGAAAAAATGTTTTAGTCCTTCTCTCTTTCCAGATTAAAAGAAAAATGTATGTAGCACATTCAGAGGCTGTTATATTAAAAATATTGTGAGTCATACTTGCTCTTTTCTGAAGGAAAATATTTTTTAAATTGTATTTATTTACTCATTAAAATAGAGCAAAAAAAATTTCAACTGAATCCATATAAGAAAAATGAAGTTGCTACAAGGTCACACAATATAGAAAATCTACAAAATGTGGCCATGTGAAATGGAGTTGTCTTCTGGATCTGGACACATGCTGTCAACACTAGACCCTGCTTTAATTCCTAAGGTTTCTGCTTAGAGTGCTTTCTATCTTGAAGAATAATTCGAAATTAAACAGAGTGATAAACCACCTATGTTTTAGTGTTTTTTAGAGTAAACATCTTATTTGCTATTATGAAAACTTTACTTATTTTATTCATTGTGTCTCATAAGTTATTGTTTAGTGAACAAACCCCTGCTAACCACTGATTCCAGGCTATCTTCTTTTAGGAAATTCACTTAAAAATATGCATGTTAATATATATCAATATGTTTTACCTGGTTTTGACAAGGTAGCTTCCTAGCACTTTTTTTGTTTCTGGCATTTCCCTCATTTTGCCATATGGAATGCGTACATTGAATAGAACTGAAAGACAATGAACACAAAACTAACTGCAAGAGAGCAAACATAAAACTGATTAAAGAGAATTTTATGTATAATTCACCTGTACCACAAGACGTTATTGAGGATAGCAATGTAACAGATTACAGGAAAAGAAAAGATATGTGGATGAATAAAATTAAAATTTTCAATTTTATCTGAAAAGACTAAGAAATTTTATAAATACTTCCAGATATGCTGTGAAACCACTTTGTGAAATGACAGTTTCGTTTTTTTGTATAAAATCTGAAAGTCCTGGGTGATGGTTTGTTGTACTAGCCTTCTTTCACACTGTCAGGTGGCTCTATATCCACACTATACTGAATACTAGAAAGTCATAAGTTTTTCAGAAAAAGAGTGCTTTAGTGTGACATTTTTGTGGTTACATCAATAAAGGGCACATTTCACACCACCAGCTTAACTGTAAGACAAAGCTCTTTGAAAGCTAAAAGAGAATGAAGATAATTTTCTAGTTTTTGTCTTGGAGATTTCAGTATTATTCCTCTCTTTACACTCAGTGCTCTTTGCTCTTCCTGGAGTTCTGAGGTGAAAAGACCTTTGCAGAGACAGTGATTCTTTGAACTTCAGTTACGTGTGAATTTGATACATGATGCACCTCAGCCCTCCTCTGCTATTGAACTCAGTGACACAGCTTTTACCATTCCCACATATTTAGGCTATTGTGCTTCAAACCACTGTCTTCAGTCTCACATATTTTATTCCCATATGTTTAAGCTCCTCAGGCCAACTGCTATATCCGTCTATTTTTTGCAAGATACTCAAGAGCCCTTGCGTCATTATAATGTGCATAAAAGATCAAGAGAACTAATTTCACCACATTTTCATTTCTCCTTGATATTTTCTCTCCTTCCCCATTTACTCTTACTTTTGTTTTTATTCCAAAGTTTCTCCTCCTAAGATGACCTGTGCTACAGGAACCTCAGACCAGTTCTCCTGCCTGCTTAGCCACACACTCAGCATCCTGTGATAGCTCCCACAGGATGGAGAAATCTTCTTTGACCATTTCTACCAAAAATTTCCAGCTCCTTCCAACTCATTGCTTTTAGTAAAAACAGGGTGGGCTTTTTTTTTGTCTATTAACCATAGTTATGGAAATTATTATTGTAGTGTTAGTGTAATAAAAAGAGTGCAGGACAAAGAATTTTAAAGAACCTGAAATGAATTCTAGAGCTGGATTCACAAATTCAGACTCACTTTGTGGTTCCTTTTTAACTCTATTCATAAAGTTTGGCTATCATAAACTGTACTGATTTGCCAGTAATGAATCTCCAGGGGGAGCAAGTATTTTACGCTTCAGCTTTTAAGGGATAATCTAAAGTATAATATTATAAAGTATAATCTGCTTTTAAGTTATATATTTCTTATTTATTAAAATGAACAAGTAAAGTGCATGCCAAGTGACTTTGATGTAATATTTTCAGATATGATTCTTTGATTTTAGGAGTTACACAAAATAGAGAGGAATGTCAGAAGTTAAATTTTATATTTTATCCTTCACGGGTAACCTATGATATTTTTCTGAATCATATACCATGAAAAGTAATGAAGTGTAAAATTTACTTGAGAAAAATTTCACATCAAGTACACAAAATAAAAGCCTTATTAAAGTGTGAGATTTATTTATTAGCTGAAAGTTAAGCATTTAAAAGATATTTTAATGTTTTTTCCTGAAATCCAGTAATTGTTGGTACATTTGTTATTCTCGTCATTTAACCTCACATAACTAATACAGAAATTTTAAACAAAAGTCTAGGTTTCTAATACAGTCATAGCAGAGAAAGCAAGAGTTTGTCATTGTTCCCTGAAGGAAACAAAACCATTATCTGAGTCAAAGATTTCAATTAAAAAAATTTGGATAGTCCCTGATGATCTATCTCAGCAAAGACAAATATGAACAAACTGGATGGGGCCTGGAGAATGTTAGTGGGCAGAAGGACCATTATGGGGAGCAGGCACATGCTCTGTCTAGGAATTTGAACTGGGGAGATTGGATCACAGCAAGGAGAGGAAAAGGCTTGCATAGAGCCAGTGCTGTATTATGAGGCCACTCCTCATCTTCACTACTCCCAGATCAGGAGAGAGACCAGCAGCACCAATACTTAGCAAGAGAAATTTTTCCATTCCTTTAGAAGAGTCCCTACTTTAAAACATCTCCTTATAATGTTCAAAGATCCTTATCCTACACAAAAACTGCTTTCACAAACTGCTTTTTACTGGGGTTTTTGGTTTTTTTTTCCCTTTGGGAATGTGGTATAGAGTCACAAAACTAGAATGGGTAAAGAGCTATACTAACATAATGGATCTGCTTCCAAAATTGAGCTGGCTGTGGGAGGATTTTTTCCATGTCTTCTGGTTCTGTAATGGAGACAATGACCTGTACCAGGTAGAGGCTATTTTGGTATTCTGAACAGTAAGCTTAATTTAGTTACTGAACAGATAAGCAGCTCACGAGTAAAGGAAACGTAAGCAGGAGGGTAGGAACAAAACTACTTCTGATTACTGCAAAGTAGAGTTTTCTCCCAAGAAAGATAAATGTAGAGGGAAAAACTTTTTACATGTAGTAGATGTAACCTTTGGAAGTGCCAAGAAATATGTAGGCAATAAAAAGAATATTTAAAAAATAAAAGGAAGCCCTGTGTTATTCTATCTTTATGAAGTTATACTTCATTTGCAAACTAGACAAGGTTGGTCCTATCTATAAAATGTAAAATCATGCAAAGGACGTGAAAATATCCTCCATTTTATCAACAGAACTTCCTCGATGTAAATCAGAATCTCTGCACATGTGGTAACCAGGTACTGTAAGTTCAGGGTCTGCTTAGCCACTGTCAAACTATGTTTCAGACAGGACTGGTAACTACAGCTGTGTTTAAAAAAGCAGACATCTGACTTATCAATTCTGTTAGGTAAACTCATATTTTTCAGAGTTCTTTGTTGAGAAATACACAAGAATGAAGGTCATGTCCAAAAAACCCCAGATATGAGAATGGCTAATGCAGTAGATTTATTGAATAGAAACTGTGATGAAAAATGATGGTTCAAACAATGCATCAGAGAAGAGAGTCATGGAGAAATTCCAGTATAACCACCTTTTTTTCCAGAGCTGAAAAAAAATAAATCTGAGAATGCAGATGTACTGGACACATGAAAAACAAGAAACATTCTACAAATCAAGCAAAGATCATGTTTATTTCTAGCAGGATGTTAAAGAAAACAGAGGGGTCATCAAGTGCACTGTGATCAGAGGAAACAACAACAGGACTTGAAAGCCGGAGTAAAAATAACCTTCATTTATTAAACACTATCTAATCAGATTCATGCTCATGTCAAGATGTCTTCAGTCTAATTTACTAAAATTTGGATGCACAATTTCAGACACTGATAAACTGCAGGTATGAATACTTGCCATGGTAAGGTGCCTATGTTTGCTGTGCACTCCAATTAGATGATCAAATTATTTGCTGTTGATTATTGTGCAAACTATATCTGAATCACTTTGTGCAAAAGAGAAAAATAGATTCAAAAGATTGCTGCTGGAAATGGCAGTCCTGCACTGTTATTTCAGTGAACGGGAGAGAGGAAATGATTTTCTCTATCATCTGGTCCATGGAATTAAAAGCTGGACAGATAACACATATGAAAGTATGTCTGCATTTGAAGTGTGGGAAGTAAGGAAAACAACAGATATCAACATCAAGCTGCAAAATATTGTTTTTCTCAAATATCCATTAATGTAAGATTGATAGCTCAGTTCACACCCTCTGGAAAATAGAAATAAAGAATGATGGATTTTCACCATGTCATGAATCTCACCCTACGTAACATGGGCAAAAAACCTTGAAATGAGAATGGTGGCACCCCTAAAGCCAGCAAGCTTAATAAAGTATAAACTGACAAATTTATGAAAATACTTAGTATTCTATGTAAATGGAAAATGTGCTCAGCTCTTACAGATACAACTAACAGTCTAATATGGGATTTATCAAATCACTTCACAGCAAAATTTAACAGAAAATCTTTATGAAGTCCATGTCACCTTGGAAAAGATTCCTGATTAATACTTTCTATCAATCAAATTTCAGACTGTTTTTTGGAACGGCCTTCAAATTTCCTGTCCAAAGAATTTATATAGCTACTTACTTTTATAACAGAAAGCAAACAGACTCAAAGCTTACATGAAACAGTCTAACTCATCCCAAACAACTGGATTTTTTGAATACAACTATTTTGATTGAAAAACATTGTATATAAACATTTTACCCTTATTTTGGACCCTTTTCTGTAAATCAATTTTTTTAAATGGGCCAGAAAATCATTTTCCTAAACCTCTCCTTTCCTTTTCATCCCTTCAGCTTCAGTAAAGTGAAAAACCTAGGAGCAGATTTTTCATTGAACTGAATAGCACAAGATTTTCATCCAAGAAGCTGGTTGCTCTTTCATGCCACTAGGACAAGTATTCTGCTCTGTGTCAAAATCAGAAGCTCACAAATATGATGTTCTGACCAATGTAGCACTGGGCTTTCTGGTTACCATAGGAAATTTCTATTTTTAAAGTATGAAATTTGCAGGTAGTCTAAATGGCCTGCCCCTCAAGTTTGGGATTCCTAGAATCATAAAATGGCTTGTGTTGGAAGGGAACTTAAATTTCACCTAGTTCCAGCTATTGGCAAGGACACCATCTGTTAGACCAGTTTGCTCATAGCACCATATAGCCTGGCTTTGAACTCTTCCATGGATGGAGCTTCCACAACTTCTCTGGGCAACATATTCTGGTGTCTTACCACTCTCATAATGAATAATTTCTTCCTAATATGTGATATGAACCTGATTTCTTTCTGTTTAAAGCCATTCCCCCTTGTCCTGTCATTACATGCCCTTGTAAAAACCTTCTCTCCGGTCTCTTGCAGGGCACCCTCAGGTGCTGGAAGGTGCTTTTTATGAATTAGATGTGGATTTAAATAAGTCCCTGCCTTTTGCCCAGGCCTCCAGCAGCAGGCAGTAGCTTTATTGAGGTGGCCAGTACCCCAAGACCCACTCTCATTTGCAAGTTCTTTAATAATGGCTGATTCTGTCTATTATAGAATGTTTATGTAATAGATACAAAACTAACAGACATAAGACTTAAGACAGACTATTACTATACAGGAATAAGACAAAAGAGGACAATTTTATTATACACGCAGAGTTAGATGTACCAGTAATTTTACAGCTAGTGAAGAAATAATATAACTTAGGATCCAATGTTTCTTACCATCCAATTGCCGATGGAGCACACATCGAAATCCTTCCCCTCAATTCCCAGGAAAGTAACCACGGAATTTGCGTCCAGATTCTGAGGAAAAGTCTTGCATCCTTTCAGGGCATGTCTAGGAGACTTCTGCCTCTGTGATAATCTGTAGTACTTTTATAGTGCAAAATTGGCCTTTTGGTCATCTGTGTTTATTATCTCTTCCCACATCTGTTAAGCTGGCAGACATTTTGGCACCAGGAGATGATACCCGCTGGGCCTTGCCCGTCTGAGTTACCTCTCTTGTCTGCACTGCCACCTGTGGTGGGGAGAGGGGTGATATGCCCTGCCACAGTGCTGTAAGGTTTTCCTGGGGTCTTCTCTTCTCCAGCCTGAACAACCCCAACTCTCTCAGCCTGTCTTCATAGGAGAGGTGCTCCAGCCTTGCTCTGATAATTTTTGTGGCATCCTCTGGACACACTCGAGCAGGTGAATGTCCTTCCTGTGTTGGGAAGCACAGAACCGAATGCCATATTCCAGGCAGAGTTTCACTAGAGCAGAGTAGAGGAGGAGAATCACCTCCCTCAACCTGCTGGTCTCCCTTCTTTTAATGCCACCCAGGACGTGGTTGACCAAGGAGAAAGAAGAATTGGATTTCAACAGCCGAGTACATAGAAGTAAAGATCCTGGTAAAATTTAAATAAATGTCAACACTGACAGATTTTGCAGATATCTTTTATTCTTCCCAGTTCCCATGGTTCAAACAAATATCTGATACACAACAGAAGATGATTTTTCCTTAAGCAAAAGCAAGTAATGTAAAAATTCTCTCACTCCAAACAATATTTGCAAGAAATTTGTTCCTGATGCTCAAAAGGAGAGAGGAAGAGAATTAATTTGTAATAAATTTATAAAGACTGAATGCTAGAGTACCATACCAATAAATATATTGCAAGATGAGGGTCTCCATCTCCTAAGAGACACCTCAACATAGGACGACTGGATGGTGAGATTAGACCTGAACGATGTCCTACTATCCTGTTAGTGAAAAAATGTCAAAGGTTCCTCCAGGCTTTGCTGGGAAGGAGAACTTTGGCAGATCTCCAGCCTACCATTTGGCCTCTTGTCAGCTCCATGGTAGCAGCCTTCTGTGTGCAAGGGATAGGGATAATGGTCTGTTTAGACAACATGCTGACTGTGGTACAGAACAGAGAGCTGTTAGCAACACAAGTTGATTTGGTGAAAACAATTCTCAAGAGCCAGAGTGGCTGAAAAATTACCAGGAATAAAATCTGGCTGCTGCCCAGAAAACAAAAGTTTTTTGGATTTGCTGTCCTGATGCCTCTGCTTCAGAGGCTTTTAGACCTTTCCAGGGTTTATCAGAGAATGTATTTGGAAAGTATAATGGCTATTGGGAGACAGGCATCTACTCTAGGGGGACAGTTCATGTCAGTGTAATTAAATTGAGAGATGTAAAATGCATGTTAGGTCATCCTATCCATCTTGTCACAGAGGGAAGGAAGGCACTATGATCTGAACGTCATTTGTTTCCTTTCTCATCTTTTTACAATATTTCACAGTAATGGGTCCACTTGTTTGGAAGGCAACAATAGCCTAGCTACAAAGTTTTTGTATATGAAAATTATTTTTCAATATCTTGTACTGCTGGTTATGTACAAATACAGGATTTTCTGTGCCCCACATTGGTTACTCACAAATTTGGGACAGTGCAGAAAACCTCTCTTCCTACATTCATATTTTCTTATTTCACCAATAAATAATAAGTGAAAAATGCAGTAAAAATTTAAATTCTTACTTAATAAAATATCTTCTCCATCTTTTCAGCAAAAAGAGAAGTAAAACTCTTAAAGAAAAACACACAAGCTTTTTGCCATTTTAAGTTTTTTTGAGTTTTTATAACAAAAATAATTTCTTCATGAAAATAGTTATCTTTAAGTATTCCACTTCTAAATAAAAACATTTTTTGGAAAATCAACAGATGCCCTTAGCAATTGAAAGGTATTTACTTGCCATATAACTTGTATTAGAATATGACAACATCCTGTGTTTCCTAATTGTCTCTCTTCATTGCAATTTTGGTGCCTTCTATAACTAAAGAAATAGTGAAAATAAAAAATTGTGTCACTTCCCATTCAATAGCTGCATTATGTCACACATTAAGAGAAAGGTCCTGAGGCAACAGTTCCTCTTAACACATTGCCCTCTGGATATACAGTATTAGACCATTCAAGCTCTGTAATGTTTTCTGTCCACAAAATTTGCATTCCCACAAATATATCTGTAGTACCAGAGTAACATGATTTTTAAATGCTATTTTCATAGCACTTGAAGAATGACAGAGAAGAACAATCCATGGCTTGTTTTGTCCTTGTAGACATGACTTTGTTTTGTTCATTCTGATTCATGGAGTATTTTTAATGTTCTATCTGGCTGCTTCTTTTAAATGACTTACCTTTATTGAAAAGCTTTGCAAAACAGGAACCAGAATAAGACATGCCTCCAGACTCAGGATGTTGATATCAACAGAGGACCTAAAAAGATTTAGGAAGATTTAGAGAGCTGAGGGAATGAGAAAATGGTCATATTCTCACATGATGAAAATTGGCAAAATTGGTTCCTCAGAGAAATCTTTAAAACTTAAAAAGTTGGCAAAAGGTGAAAAAAGGTGAAGCAAATAGCAAAGCCCAGAAACACAAGTTGAAACTAACGTACACAGATTTAAGCATTTTTCAGTCCTATCTAATCTAGTGTAAATAAACCAAAAGTAAGAGTATATGAACGTTTGTGGAATGAAAATTAGGTATTAAAAATTGGACATCAATGGCATTGCGTAAATCCTTTTACATCCATGTAAATTCTTAAAACATTCTATTAGAACAGCAGATATGCAGTGACTTTTTTAGATTAAATGCACTACAGATGTGGCTACAGTAATTTCACAGTTTAAGCCTTGGGCACATGGAATTTAAAACAGAACTTCATTGCTATAACATTACACATTCAGTTCTTTCTTCACTGAAAAACCCATGAAGTAGGTACATTAACTCCAAACAATCATTACTTTAGCACAGTACTTCTCAGTGCTAGCATTTCTATTTCCTTACTGAAGCATTATGGACTTACGTGGCCCCTATTATTATAGCTCTCTCAACCATTTCCTATGTATTTAGCTGCCCAATTACCCTGTGAGACAGAATAAACCCATTTGTTCCTATTTTATGAGATGAGGAAACAGAACTCGGAGGACTGGTGACTTATCTAAGGTCACACAGCAGCAACTTAAACTCAGTCTTCTCAAGCAACAGGCTCTGTGCCTTTATTTCTGAATCGACCTGATATGCTGCTTGAAATAGTCTGTGCATGGTATCTCACTAAATACATTACCAAATCAAAGAGCTTATTGCTAAGACCAGAATCTTTTCTCACAAAATATTGACTTCAGAACTCTTTCAGAAAAGCAAAAAAAAAAAAAAAAAAATCTCATTGTCTAACCAAGTATATCCGGTTTACTTGGAGAAGTACAGTTTTTATATAATTGCAAGTCTGTCATGCCACATAACACAATAATTATAATTTACAATACTAATCCATATTTTTTGATTTTAATGTCATTCATATCAATACTAACAATGGGTGCACCTACAACACAGCTCAGCCCTGAATGGGCAGTACTTCGTGCCTGCATGGTAGCTCACAAGGGATTTCCCTGGATGTCCCCAAAACGGCACTGTTCTGTGGCACTACAAAAAGCAGTCCTCTATTATTGGCCAGTTTCTCCTCTTTACCAGTGTACAACAAAATACTTTATGTGGTCAATTTAAAAAAAAAAAAAATTTTCTTGCTAATTAATAACATACACTGTCCTTGATTTTTACAGTACTGTCTTAGACCTCTGTTGTGTTATAAACACAAGCTGACACACAAACATAGACACACACACCCCCCTCTGCTACAAAAATTTTCTCTTGAGCTCCACAGCAGCTAAAAAGCATTAGAGCTGCCATTTGTATGGGAAAAGCATGGTATCACATAAATTATTGAAGCTACTAACACCTGCTTTATCTCTGAGAACAATTCGACACAGTCAGTGTGCAATGTGTACTCACAAAGGTGAGTACAACACACATACTCACTGGCATTTGGAAAAGCATCATAGCTAAATTTTTTCATAGTCATTACAGAAAATAATACGTGATCATTTTTGATAGTTTAGGAAGTGGTCTGCATTGCATACATTCTTAAGACTTCTCCAGTTTCCATACATCAATTACTTTCAGCTAAGAAAGTTTTATCCTAGAAACCTTAATGTATCTAGACTAGACAGGCAACTAAGAATTCCCTGTATACTGGGTAAGACCTGCAGTACCAAATCTTGGGAGAAGTTGGAAACAAGTATTTGTCAAAAATCTCCCGAAATTTTCAAGGGAGGCTGGAAAGTTCATTCCAAGATTGAGACTAAATTTCCAGTTTACCCATCTCAAAAACAGGGAAATGAGGTTCAATTATTAAACAGAACTTAAGTATAAATCTACACATATAAAAAAATATGCTCTTATTTTATGAAACTAATTCACATTATCCTTTTAGTGACCCAAGGACAGAACCAGATGCAGTTTTTCTAATAAACAAATGCACAAAGTACATATTACCAAAACTTTCTAGTTAGATTACTATATTTTCCCTGCTTAAGAGGTTCAGGAAGTTCTCATCCTGGCAGAAGAGTGGTAATAGAATTAAACTGACTTAAAGTAGAACTTGGTTTCCCTGAGATGCAAAGAAAGTGGGAGGCTTTCTATGTGAGTGTCACCTCTGTTCACACACAGGTGGTGTGAACTCCCTGAACATAACAGGGCTCAGGAGGTGTGATTATGGATTAAATTCTCATTCCAGGTTACCCTCTATAATAGATTCTCTAAAAGACAGCTGGTGCTCAAAGGCAGAAATTTGAGGTTTTCTGACTATCTCTTGCTGAAAACTAGCAGGAAGTTAAGTCATCCAAATTTAACTTTAATTTTAGGTTGCTAAAGTGAAATTCCAGAAAAGAGAGGGCAACTGTGAAACTGCCAGGCACTTCATTTTGTATTGGGTCCTGGTTTCACATCTATGATTGACCGACTATGTGTCCTCAGTCCAGCTGCTTTGCTTCATCATGCCATTCTGACACCACATGTCTCAGTGGTCTATAAGTGTTTGATCAGCTTCATTGAGCAAATTTGTAGCTGAAAGTGGCTTTCTAACATTTTCCTTTGCTTTTTTCCTACCTTGAAATACAAAGTTTAGTAAAAGACTACAAAGAAGCATGAAAAGCATGATATGGCATAGCATATCTGTTCTGCTGTTTCCTTTCCTAATGAGTATTTTCTGAATGTGATATGATTCCACACCAGTGAGTTGTTTTCAATTTTGTGCTGTTATGAACACAGTACCCTTAAAAGACATTGTGAATGAATACCAATTTGTTGAGAGATCTATTAAATTTGGAAAGTGTTCAGAATGTTAACAATTTCCATAAAATAATAGGCATATAATATTTTCTGTACAGTTTCTTACACCTGACAAAACAAATAAGAAAAAAAGTGAAAAGAAATCATCCCATCTAGATCAGCTCACCCAGCTCTGATGTGAAGATCTTCAGGGTTTAGTAAAATTCATTAATTGGAGAACTATCATGAGAGCACATTCATCCCAAACAAAGACATTTAATTATACCCTGACGTTTTGAACTGTTTGCTTCAAGCAAATTCCAAATCCGCTTGAGGCTTGGGTATAAAGTTCATCCTGTAAAACAGAGCGATTTTCTTAAAGGTTTATTTTCCTAGGAAAGGTGCTTTGCAGAGAGCCTTCCTCCAAAACAAGATTCCTGCAGGGCCAGCCCTTCTCCCTGAGCCTAGGAAAGCCACCAGTAGCTTTTTGCAAAGTGATATGCAAAAGGCCACACATTGAGTTGGTGACAGAGCCAAGATTGCAAACATGGGATATCTTTGTGTGTTTGTTTTCATTCTCCCAGAACAAAACTTAAAAGAAAGCCTGAAAACTGCAAACTTTGCTTTGGAAGGGATGAGTAACCATGAGACAGAACTTTCCCTTCCACAAAACACTGGATGCAATTCAACAAATGTTTTAGCCTATGTCTGTTTTGAAGCAGAGGAAGATGCCAAGAGCATACAGAAGCCCCTTTTTTAGCTGAATCTAAAATAAGAGAGTACAGGTAATGTGGGAAAGAATTTGACAAAGCATCTCAAATTTTAATTGTTTGAAATCTATCTGCATGCTCTAAGTGTTTGTGTTGGTATTTCACTTTTCAGTACATTACAAATCTAGTGAGGTGGGATCATTGTAATGCTAGGAGAGTGTTTACAAATCCATTTCAATGACATTATGTTATGAATACTTTTGTATTAGTTCCATTCTGGTCTCAAAATATGCATCTAATTGGAAAGGTGCTGTTGCTTGCAGTACAATCCTTGTACCAAATACACTTTCCTAAATGTCAAATGAAGATATAAGGAGATGAAGTGCCTACAAAATGAATAGAACACACTGAGTTACTGTGATAGAGCCTTCATTAATCACTACTGAGAGAAAGTTAATTAACGTTTTAGTGCTAGTGTTGCATTTGTAAGAGGGTACAGCATATGCAAGGCAATGTCTTGAGACACCACACCCGCGATGTCCCAAGACAGGAACAAGAAGAACAGCCCTAGGCAGCCTGAAGTCAGAGGTTGCCCCTACCACATTCATTGGATCACCCAGTTGCTGCAAACTGTTTGGTAGAGAAGGGCACCTTGTCAGTGGCATGTGTCCGGCGGGCAGTCCCCTGTCACGTCCATTACTGTTGACAGCAGCAGCGAGTGCCCTTGTGCTAACGAGAGGGCAGGTAGCTGGCTCCCAGGCATCGGCACGTTGCGCTGCAGGAGGCATCCCTGCTGCCCAGCGCTGACAACTTCTGTGCAGGGCATTTTGTCAATGTTACTGACATCTTGCCTTTCAGGAGTACATCTGGTGTTTGGGAGAATGCTGAAGAGTCATCATAACCTGGGAAGCTGCCTGATGGGTAATGAATAATCACAGTGAATAACCCAATGCTTCCCAGGCATTTTTTAACATGTAGGCTCCATATACAATAAATAATTAATTAATATCCTACAGCAAAATCCTCAGACAAATGCAAGGATATGATAAGGTCTTCTTTATAATTATCAATCACTACTGCTTCGACCTTGGAAGCCCGCCCAGCTCCAGCTGCCTTTTGCTTTCCTTGCTCTTCTCTCACAGCTTTGACTGACTTCTATTCAGCCCTTGAATTTTAACTGCCTAGACCCCTCTATGTTTTCTAATGGAAATGGCTTAGCAGTACCCTGCTGTACCTCTCCATGGTCCTTTCATAAGTTTGCAAATTCTCCAAGCCAGAAAACACAGCGAAGTTCTGTTTGTTACTCTCAGGTGACCTTTCAAATGGGCTTTCAGAGACAAATCTTTCACTCTAGCTTGTGTTTTTTCTTCCCTGAAGGCAGAGTCAGGGGCTGTGTAATGATGACATTAGCATATCCTGCAAGTGCTATCAACTAAGGCAGAAAGGCAAAGGAAATGGAAAGAAGAACTCTGTAGTCCTGAATGCATCTCTCACATGCCCCTAGATAGGTGGGTCTATGTTGAACTGTTTTGCTTAGGCCAAAGTGAGTTAAAGGGTTTTTTATGTTTACTAAAATAATCTGAGCCTAATTAATGCCCTGTAGGTCAATTCATGTAAGTTTACCTTCTGCACTCTTATCAAACTGAGATGTGCTTCTTAAAAATGGACCATTTGTAAAAAAACCCCCAAACATATAAATGCAGCTTTCAAAAGGGTAAAAAATTAAATCCATGACTGTGTCTTTACATTATTTGGAGAATTAAACACCTTTGAAAAGTGCAGACAGTCAAATCAATGTGGTCCTGAAGTTTGCAGTGGTGAGAATTATTCATTAAATCTATAAGTTCACATATTATTAGAGTAAATACCCCAATTATTGTTAGGCAAACTCAAAAATCCTTTAGTGAAATCTCCAGATATGAGAACAGAAAAACAGTAACCTTAAATCTTTATGTAGACAATAAAGCAAGATTGTGATTCAGTTTATCAGTCTCCTGCCTTCAGTTGTCTTTTTCCTCAACAGAAACATCTAGGAGTGGGAATCCTGCTCTGTACCCAGGGTAGGACAAGAATTAGCCTTGTAAGAAATATTAGCTGATGGAAAGATGCAAGGTCACTGGCATGAGGCTATTTGGGATTTTTTAGCAGAGGAATTTAATCTCTTGAAATGTAGACACCAGTTTAAGAAGTGTTTTGAGGCTCTTGATGAGTCTGAACATGGTATTGAAACTTCATTTCCTAAGTCCAACTAATAAACAGTATGCCCCTATTTGCTTACGGCCCTTAGGGGCTGGACACCTTCAACTCCAAAAGACCACTTTGCTCCTCCAGAAAGTATCTGTTTGGAGTTGAACTTCAATGAATTTGTTCAAAAAGCAAGAGTCTGGCTTGTCAGATATGACAGCTGGATTGACATGAAGACTCTTCCCCACCACAGTAACCATTTAATGTCTGGATTCCAACACTCCTCTCTCCCACCAATCCCTATTCCTTTACCTGTTCAGTAGAAATTTCATTGTTACTTGGTCACAAGTTGCTTTCCTAAATTGTGTGCTTGATCTTGTTTTATAATCGGCTGGTTTGTGAGGTTTTGGGTTTTTTTTAATGTGTTATACCTTTTCCTTCTTATGTAGTGTAAGAATATCTCTGAATAGATAAATGTGGATATTACTAGCCTGAAACTTCCTGCAGATAAGTCATGAAGCTTCCTGGGCACATTGTTTTCTGTGCAAATTAAAAAAAAATCAAAATCATAAGCATCTTTCAAAATAAAAAAGTTTGAAAATATCATCAAAGTGGTTTACAAATCCAATCAGAAGAAACATCTGGGAAATACTTCCTTCAATGTTCACTGACTAGTGTCAGTTTACCAGTGTCTGTTGTTTTTCAGCAAGCTGTACTGCACTGAGGTTGGTTGCTGAAATCCCAAATGATCTGTAAACCTCAATTTTTCTCAGAAACACAGTCACCTTTTGTCTCATTCACATTTTTGTTACTCTGTCAGTAATTGTACAGGCATAATCAAGGAATTATGGTGTACTGCATTCAACTTCACAGGCATGGCAAGCATGGCTGCTCTTAACTATGTTATTAGATTTATGGAATGTGTTGTCTTTCTGTGAATGTTGAAAAATTGTCAGAAAAAAGGAATTGCATGTTGAAATTATTGTGAAGGTCTCCACCAGGGTGACTGGAGCATAAACATGAGAGAAGTTTATTCAGCAGTACTTAACAGAAGAATCTGGAAAGTACTGTGTACAGATGAGGGAAAAATAAAATAGCAGAAGGTGTGCTGAAAAAGCTATCCCTGGGCGGGTGTAACGGGCTCCCACCAGGGCTCCTGTTCAAGGAAAAGGAGGGGGGTCTACAGCTGGAATCAAAAAGTTAACTACACAATTCAGGCTGTTGCAAAACAGAGTCTGCTTATGGTTCCTGGGACTGATCCTGAGAGGCTTAGGGACACAATAATTGAATCAGCATTCCCTTTTTCTAGTATTATCTTCTGTTCTAGATTTCACACACTGTGCTTAGGACGTGTTGGATTCAAGAGCAGGTGACATGTTCAGGGAGTACTCTTGTCATTGGATGCCTCACTCCTGACTCCTCTTAGTTCCACTGTTTTATCCTGGTTCCCTCCTACCTAACAATGCAGCAACCACAAACCAGCTTGTCTGTCTTGAACACAAATAGTCTCAACAGTTGTTCTTGGAGACAGGTACCCTGGGCTCTTATATTTCATCTAATCACTTGGTAGATATAAAATATATGCAAATGTGTTAGAAGAATTCCTCTGTCTGATGCCTTAGGCAGCTAATGTTCCTTAATCAGTCCATGGGCTGACTAATACTATCCAGTCTGATTTGTTTAATTCTCTGCTTATAAACTGACTGCAGAAGACTAACAAAATGTGTTAAGCAACACATATTACACTTACGCTCGCAATCTCTGTTATATTACCACTTACTAAATTGAGATAATGAAAAAAGATAACTGTGTATAAGGACACTGAAAATTTGCTTTCCCTTACTATAAATAATTATCTTTCCAGTTTTCTTCACCTCATGCTTTTAGCCACCTAGTTGATTTTTATGATTTGGTTGTTTCTTTAGTACTTGCACAATATAAAGTAGCACATATATTTAGTGGGTATGTACATACCCACCCACCAAATAATTCTATTGTAACAAACCTAGGCATTAGTTCAGCAAGTCCAGTAATGGCAGTGTGAAATCTGGTCTTTCATTGTTGTACTGGACTGGAGAATCAAACTGATTCATATCATATATGTATACACATATATGAATACATGAATATATTAGAAACTGTTTATAAAATTTACAATAGAATAATGGGATCTGTAAAAAACTACCCAGAGATATCAACTATACATAGACTTGATAAAGTGTCTGTAATTTCAAATAATTCGAACATACAGTCACATATTCAGTTATGATTTGTGATTAATAGCAATATTACCCAAATACCTCAGTCAATACATTTATTTTTCTTATTTCTTGGGTTAAAATTAAATCTTACCTTGTTTTGGTTATATTTGGAAGCTCCGTTTGAGATACAAAGTTTATGAAATCCTTTCAGAAGTGATTAAATAAAATACTTGACTAATATCAACTGTATGAAATCCTTCTAGCTACATGACTATGAGAAAAAAGGGATCTTGGATATTTTGATGATTTGCTTTAGAATATTAATTGCAGTTTATGTTTAACTAACCATTAGAGAAAGAAAAAGAAAGAAAGAAAGAGAGAAAGAAAGAAAGAGAGAAAGAAAGAAAGAGAGAAAGAAAGAAAGAGAGAAAGAAAGAAAGAGAGAAAGAAAGAAAGAGAGAAAGAAAGAAAGAGAGAAAGAAAGAAAGAGAGAAAGAAAGAAAGAGAGAAAGAAAGAAAGAGAGAAAGAAAGAAAGAGAGAAAGAAAGAAAGAGAGAAAGAAAGAAAGAGAGAAAGAAAGAAAGAGAGAAAGAAAGAAAGAGAGAAAGAAAGAAAGAGAGAAAGAAAGAAAGAGAAAGACAGAGAAAGATTAGGAACATACTTTTTATAATGGTGAAGTCTGGTTTGTGTCAAAATTAATAAACATACACTTCTTCAAAGAGGAGAAATTGACAAGGACATGTATGTCCTCTTAGGATTCATATCTACACATTTGGATTTATCACAGACTGCATTTTATTGGGAAAACCATTTACCCTTTTACCACGTTTTCATAATTTTTAGAAAGGGCTTTTCCTCTGGTTCCAGCTTCTTTCTAATTCTTACCAAAAAAATCCAAAACAAAGACCAAAAAAAAAAAAAAAAGAAAACTAGGAAAATTTCAGAAAACTCAAAGAAAAGGATTTTAATCAGGTGGAGGAATCAAGAAGAATAAAAATTGACACAAAGAAGCATTAAAAATTATTTTAAATATTTATTAAGGGGAAAAAATACATACACAGGAACAAATAGCAATTTTCTAGTATACCCTTCCACTGTAAAGTTTTTATTCTAGAATTGTTAGAAATGCTGATATATCCTCGCTATTTTCTGTGTCTTCCTAAACCCTGAGTTTTCATGTGTTGCTTTTCTGGAGTTCTTCAGACAATCACCACTTTTATTAGTATTTATATCACTTAGAATTGATGTATGGAAAGAGTAACAAAAATAAGTGATTCTTTCATGTCTGTCAGACTCTGATGACTGATCTCAGTATTTGCTTAATCTTGTGATGAGTGTGACAAAAGAAAGCATCAACCCAAACAAATTACTGTACCTAGGTTTGGAAAAATGTTTTCTGTGTTCAGATTTGCAAGTCGGCCAGACACTGCTGCTATACGTGAGAGTCTAAGAAAAAATAATTTCATTAAATGCTTATAATTGCCCTTCCAATATTCCTGATTTGTAAGAATTAAGTACATTATGCAGGAAAATAAATACGTGTAGCCCAGATTATAATAACAACCTACTATTTCTGGTAAATTACTTATAATCTGCAATATGTCACACTTTCAAATATTTTAAATAATTTTTTTTTGGTTCTTCCTTCAACTCTTTTCCAAACACAGAGATGAGATAGTTGAATCTCAATGGATCTATGCAATATAAATAAATTTAACCAATACACTCAGAGGACTAATTAGGTGAAGATAACTTGAGGATATTTTTGCAGTCTAGAACCACAAAATTATTATGTGTTTGCTACAGAAATATCCCATGATTATTATTAAAGGAACTACAAACCACTTTAAATAAACAATGTTTCTGGCAATTCTATATATTAGCATCTAATCCTACAATGCTATTTAACTAAATAAGATTTTCTATGTAAAGTAATGACATGGAGGTCCAGAGTCCCTTCATGTCTTCATGCTCCTTTCTGGAAAATATAGTCAAAATACATTATCACTAATATATTCATAATATATTTGGAATTCCTATATCTGAGTGAGAACATAAATAATTTTTTAGTAGACCTGAATGTATGGCACCACATTTTGGATATGTTTATTAAGTTTTTTCCTAATTTAGTCTTTTTGTCTATTTAAATTCCTGTCAACAGTGATTGAAGTTTTACCTAAGTGAAGATAAATTCTGACTGTGAGAGTTCCTTCATTACTTGCCAGAGGCATTTTTTCTTCATCTTCATCATTTCAATGATTTATCTAAGCATATGAAACTATTCCAACACAGAGCATACACAGCTTCAGACTGTATAATACAGGAGTGTCATGGGAAGGGAGACTCTGATCCTAAAATAACAACTTTTAGATAAATGTAGTTTTCACATTGATAGAAACAAAATTAAGACCGAAATTCCAAAATTCTGGGAACATTTTTGTGTTTCAGTGTTTAGAGACTCATTGGTGTTATTCCCTGTGCATTCAGGGCATAGCCAGAGAAATGATATTGGCTGCAGCAGCTCTGGGTTAAACCAGAAGTAACCTCCCCCTCACTGCTGCAGATTTAACTATTCATCTACTCAATCATCCTTGCCTTTCATCATCAGTTTTCACAGATTTGTTGGTGCTGTTGTTCATGCTGCTCCCTCCTCTGGGTTGCCATCTCATCTGCCCATGCCAAGAGCAACACACCTTGCCCTGCATTGCACCAATGCACATGGTCAAGAACCTGCTGTGACACTGATCAGCACAATGACAAGAACACACTGAATACTCTTGGGTCTCAGGCCACTCGGATCAGATGCTGGATGCTACATGGCTTGGGGTTGAAGATTTTGAGTAAAAAAAGAGCTTTTCGTTCCTTTTCTTCTCTTGAAATGTGAAGAATAGCTTAGATGTTCTTCTAAAACAGCACTTTTGATGATGAATTTTATTAAACAGAGTCCTCTTACAACCTGTCTTGAAGGAAATGGTATCTTGTGAATAGCAAGCAACACTTTGGGACATAGTGGAGCTGAATTTAGACATTAAAAACACACTATCCAGAACACAGGAAGGAATGGCAGGTGCTTTTAGTTATAGGAAAGGATTAAGCCAAGTGCACACTGAGGCAAGAAGAGTTCTGATTTCAGAGGCAGGGCAGATTGCCAGATGGAGTGTGTAATTGAGATGAAGAAACGAAAAATAAGGAATGAAAAATTTCAGTAGTTATATTAAGGTTGGGATACAGAAAGCAAAGGAAGAATGCCAAAGCTGTGTAATGGTAAGGGCAGTCTTCAGTAATACAGGAGAGCAGAGTTAGATGTCATTTCTCTCCCCTGTATTGAAGGGTCACTACCATGGCCTTAGATTAATTCTTTTATTTCTTTTTGCTGCTTTTCTTTGGACAAGAGAATCTCTTTTCAGGACTGTGAGGATAAATAAGCTGAAGATTATGAGGAAGACAGATATTCTAATAGCAGGGCCAATATTATACCCACAGGAGAAAAAAGGGGATCCATCAACAGAGCTTGACGTGAAATCCACCCTGAAGATATCCATTTCTAAGCCAAATTTGCTGAGTATAGTTAGGTAATGCAGATCTGAAATATATAAGAAGGTAAATTTTGGTCAAAAGATCAGAGGTAATACATCAGTGTGACACTGACTTAAAATTTTATCTAGAATTATGTTTTCATTATTCAAGATTACCTATTTGAGAGAGGAGTTGAAGGAAGAATATTTAGAAGAAACGTTGCACTGTATTTCAAAATAATAAGCATCTACATTGTGTAATTCATTAATATATTATCTGCCACTAAACCATACACATAGCAAGTTGAATTTTTCTGCATATAATAGAAAACCCTCTTACATGAAGATAAATAAGTCACTATGTTGTGTGAAAAATGACCAGTAGACACAGATATTAAAGAGAGATTCTCCTCACTTTGTTGTGAGAAGCCAGAGGGTTTCATCTCATTGTTATGGAAACTCCCATGAGATGCTTTTTGTAATCAGCATATTCACAGTCCCTTTGGGATAACATTTATTATTAGAAAAAGTATTGCAGCATTTGAAATCAGAAATAAAAAATTTATTACAGGGTTTATGAGTAGAACATGAATCTCTAGTGAATACAAGCACACAGAGAAGTGAATTTATAATAAACTGTATAAAGAAGTACTCTTTTGAATACTTAACACACTCTGCTAAGTTTTGTAAGTAAACTTTTTGCGTTAAATTCCACAGTCAAGGGATCAAGCTGATCTCAAAGACCTCACCTTCCATTATATCTGTGAAATATGGATTATCCATCTAGGCCTTAACTCAGCAAAGTATTTTAGCATGAATATAATAATTTTAAATTCTTTGTTGAGCTAAAGTGAGAACAGCATAATGCAGAATCCTATTTTATTGAACAAGGTGATAAGCAAAAATTTTTTCTGTTTACTTTTGACATTTTTGAAGAAAGAAGTGCTGATAACCAGTTTTGATTTTAATTTTCTTTTCAGACTATTTTTAATAGGTCTAATGGCCCTACTTTCATAAATAATTACACAAGAATATATCCTACATGAGCACCTTTTCCAAATCAATAAAACTGTGCATTTAAATGAGCATAAGAAATTACTTGTTCAAGCATATTTGAAAGATGAAGATGTAAATCCACACAGGGAGTTAAAATGTGACTGTACAAAAAGAGACTGTTACACTCTTTACGTATTACAACTAATTCTATACAGAATGACTATATCACCAACAATCTTCCCGGCAACATTCAATGCCAGAAAACTGTTAGTGGGAAAGGCAGGAAATAATCTGCAAGATTATCCTGGCAGTTAGAGATGACAATATTGTCAAAGAGTGTGGATAAAAATTAATTAAAAATAAATTATATAATTAATATAATTGTAAGATATTCAATTGCATATATTTTTTATATTATCTATTTATATTAATTGAAAGATTAATAAATAATGTTATGTATTTCTTCCCAGAAGTATTACACTTACATTGGCCACCAGCTTAATTTTCTCAGTGATTCTCAGCTCCCTAGACAGCATCTAAGAAAAATTTCTGCCTTTATGGACATCAGTAACAAAATGCTAATTGCTAACAGTGAAGACAGGATTTTGCCCTGGATGAAAAACTGCATCCCAGGCAGACTTAAGTCCTGTCCCTAGGACCAGAAAATAGGGAAACTATTTCTGAGTTTCACAGTAAGGCTCTGAAGGATATGGCTAATACCTCCTGAGCAGATGACCCCATGCTTAGTCTTCCACATACATCCAGCCAGCTACACTGTTAAAAGGAAAATTCAGGATATATGGAGCCAGATGTGCTGATGACATGAACTAGCAGCTGCTTTGGAGTCTGAACTGCCATACCAGATAAAATCTGTCCCATGGAGGTTAGCACAGCTGACCTCTGCATGTGTGTGGCTCACAGTCCTCAGTGGTGAAGCCATCAAAGAAAGCTGGCGTAGCAGCAAGAGTCAAATCCAAAAGAGAACATGCTACATATTCTCAGTCTTACATTTCTGATTCCTTCTCTCTGAATGGCACAATAAAAATTATTTAAATTAAATAGCAGGACGGTTAGGAAATGTAGAAGAAAAGAGCAACACAGAAAATTTTCATAATTTTAGTATGTTGAGTTGAGTTTCAGTTGCAGCTGAAAGAAGAAAAGTGCTAAAAATACGGGGCTAGAAATAGTAGTTAGGAATTGTGCTTATGTTACTGAAGAAAATATTACCCCAGCCACTACATTCTCACCCACTGAAAGTAAAGACTGTCTCGCATCATTATATTACCATACAGCACTAGGCATTTATTTTTGCACTGGTGTTTTTGGTTTTGAATTGAGGTAATTTCAGTTCTGTTGAGGGTGAAACTTAAAAAGGTTGGCAAATGAGCTGTTTCAGTGAAAGAACTCGTTTACAATCAAACCTCTTGATTGTAAACACCTCTGGGAGATTTCTGTAATTCTTTCTGGTCTGATGGTAAATACCATAAAATCAGCCTCTCACTATGTTTTTCTGCCCTGACTTGCTTGTGGTCCCAGAGAAGTCCCAAAAGAGCGAAATGAATAAACAAGCTGACTGAAATTTTTAGACATCAGGGAAGATTTCCACGAGATTAATTTAGAAGACAAATTTGGTGTGTGGAGGGTAAGCTGCTGTTTTGGCTTTAATATTTACTAGTCATGGAAAGGAGAACTTACGGACTTTTGGAGTCTTAAGGCTGGTTCTGAAGGTTTTTGGATAGTCATTACTGGGTCTTGTACATCACTTGCATGAGTTTCTGATTTTTTTAACAGACATTTTTACAACTAAAAATTCCCTTCTAGAAAAGAAAACCCACCCCCACAACAGGAGGGTTGGAACTTGATGGTTTTTAAGGTCCCTTCCAACCCAAAGCATTCTATGATTCTATAACAAGTAATTTTGGGATAGTCCCTCAATTCAAGTGGATAGCTGCTTCTATGCTTCCAGGCCTCTGTGAGCAGTGGCCAGAATCTGTATTTGGATTCATTCTTCAATCATTTCCTCTCTCTTCTGTAATCCACAGTTTAGCCTCTGCTGTGCTGGTTTATATTTATTCTGCAGAATGGCTAAACATTCTAATCCTAAAAGAAATCTCCCAGTTCTCAACCAAACTGTGTACCAGAGAGGTAAGTCATGAAATAATATACCTTTGCACAGAAGCCAAACATGTGGCAACCACCTGAGAAAGGAGGCTATGAAAGCAAAAGCATGTCCTGCTACTGCAACAAGAGTTTTAAAATATTACAGTTGCCTTCTGGCCTGTAAAAATAATGCAGGTTTGAGCAGTACCCTAGAGTAAATAGTTGCTTATTTTCCCACGGAATTTTTATAACTTTCCTTTGTTTATGACTTCAAAGACCCCATTTGCTTACCTTCCCAGTGTTTTCATATGTTATAATTTGTAGAATAAAATGAGATTTTGGTGCTTAATGCAGTTAATAGTGCCCTGCTAAAAAAAGATAATATATATACTTTTAGTGTAATATTCATGTTCTCAAAGCAATATGGATGAATGTTCACTTTCAGTTGATTTCAATGTTATTAAGGATTTCATATTACATGAACATGTCTCTGCGTAAGTATCCTGTAACTCAAATAAATTTTTGGTACTGAGACTATAACCTGCTTCAAAAATAGGAGTTATTCCCTAAGTTTTATGATACCCCATGAGTAAACTTAATGAAAAGCTTTCATAATTAGCATTATGTATGTGAAGCAAAGTATAACCACACTGCTGCTATGTTAAACTGTTATGTGCATATTACTGTTATGTTGCTATCTCTTTGTGTTGTGACAGAAACAGAGAAGGCGTACTAAGCTCACCAGGATGATGTTTTGAGGATCACATTATGTAATATTTATTCTGATTATGGTTCTCTGTTGGTTCATGAACTTTTTGACCAGTAGGTTTTTGTCTACCTTTTGTTTTTCCTCCTTGTATTTTAAATTAAAATTCTAAGATCAGCCATAAAAAAGACAATATTAGTACCGGTCACACAAAGACAGCCTGAAAAAATAGTAGTAGCGGTATCAGTCATAGCAGCAGTATTATAAGCAGTAATACTAATACTAATTCTATTAGTATGGAAACCTGCTTTAATACATGAACTATTTCTTTGCCTGTTGTCACCTAAAAATAATCTATGAACACTAATTGGTGCTGATCAGTGAGAAATCTGAAACAGAAAGATTCTTGATGGATCAAGAAGGAAGTTTGAAGATTTCAATAGAAAAAATTTTAATAAATAGCAGGCACTCTTTCTAATATGATCTTTCTCTGACCTGAAAGCAGCAGCAAAGCATTAGGTAATCAAATAAACTGAACTGCCATTACAGTTAGGGAATTTCCTTCTACTCCTGGGCAACCTCCTTCTTTCAACAATTCAACTCATTGCCTCCTGTCTTGCATCAACGGACACGGACAACTACTTAGATCTTAATACAGATATTTGTAGAGGATGTTGTGAGCTCCTGCCTGCATGATTTTATACCTACTTCTCTCTTCTTATCTTTGTAGTGCTTATGTAGCCATTCAAGGGTCTTTCCTGCATCAGGTTAGCATACAATCCATAGAGTGTATGGAAGAATTTCTTTATGGTGATTTATTTGCTTCCCACTGTCTCCAGGACCTTTTCCCTCCTTAGGTCATTGCTGTAAACAAAGCAGAAAAATAAGGGGTTTATTTAAAGTCTACAGCCTCACAATGATTTCTATAAATAGCTCACTTCAAACATGTTGAGCCATTCTACTCCTGTATAACAGAGTATTTTTTTGTTAGTTTCTGTGTTTTATTCTTTCATTGGTGAGAGTGTTCTCACACAGATAGTACGTCACTAGGATCAAAAGGATGTGGTATATGTGCATGAGCAGTGGAGAACGGACATTTTGTGTTTAATCAAAAAGGATTCAATTGACATATGAAGAGGATAGATAGGTCTGACTTTAAATTTATTTCCAACTATGTGTGTAAAGGTTTTTCTAAAAGCATGGCAATAAAACAACTATATCACACAAAGCAAGATGGGGAGGACATGACAAGTATTCAGAGAGAGCACGCGACTAATTAAATCTTCATGGAAGGGTAAGCATTTTTTTTTACATGCATGCTTTAAAGACCATGTTTATTGTTGAGGGCTGAAATACAGGGAGAAGGATTGTACACACCACAATATTTAGTTGTAGTATAGAATTCTGTACTTTTCAACTTTTCAGATTTTGATCTTTCATCTTTTTGTCTCCCCTCTCTTGCATATTCAGTATAAAAAATCTGTGCATATTCGGTTCCATCTTCATAGCTAATTGCTACTGTGGAAGACATAAATTCACTCAAAAGACATGCAGCCAGCAGCACAGGGCTGCTTTCCTGAAGAGCTGTGCCAAATCAATCAGCTGTACAAAAGTGTGTTATTAGTCAAAAGGCTGAAATCAACCCATGTTAGTAGAAAGAATACATAAAAAACCTTTTGGAAACAAGTCAAACCCAAGACCAGCTCCAGCCTCTTTCCTAGTCTAGATACTGTGCAGAGTTCTTCTAAGCAGACTGGGACAATAATATTTCAAATTAAAACTCAGTTCAGAAAGTGTGTATGTGTGGGAAGGAATGGGTTTTCATATTGTTCTACTTTGTGTATATTTTTTCTATTTCTGCCTGATTGGCAATATGAACTTTGAGACTTTTAATGTCCATATGAATTTTATATTACTAGTGATAAGATAAACAGAAGAAGTACACTTCTTTGAAAAGTTGTGGAGTTTCACTGTACACAATAAAACATGCTGTCAGTACGTACCATCCTTATCATCTGTTTAAATTATTACAACATGTCCAATGTAGACAGAAGAATTGTAGCTTTTTATTTGTAATGGAGAAATTGGGGCAAGGTATTCTCTCTTGTTCAGTGCTTAATTAGCTCTGTAAAAGTGAGAAACTTCATTTATTCAGCTGGTATAAAAACCATTAGTTACGAACCAATTCCAAATCATAAGTTTCCACTTGGGATTACAGCTGAATAGTAAATCAAACACACGTGACATAAACAAGTGTTCTTTATTACAAAGGTTTTCAAGTATAATTTGCATCACAAACCAAATCTAACAAGATGCACAATTTTGCAGGCGAAGAAAGTATGCTGTTTATTCATTTTCCTCATTTTGAACAGTGTTGTTTTTAAAATTACATGACAAAACCCAACTATTACCTAATGAGTTCTTTTTGTCCCCTAGACTGTGGATGTTGAATTACTCTAAATTGTTTTCTCAGAATTCCAGATCTTAGATGATAAGATATCAGTATGCAACTAGGCACTAACTTGCATTTGTCCTGTTTTGACTATGTCCTCTGCATATTGTTAAGTGACACATCTCCTCTAAAGAGCAGAAAACCTTAGGCCTTTAGTTCTGCTCCTGGGAACTTGCTATAAATATACTTGTGTTATGCTGTCCTGAAGTTCCTTCCTAATCTAGTCTGCAACCAAGATAAAAGACTGTCAACATTTAAGCATTTAAGCTGGAAATAAAATTCAAAATTCCTTGGTTAAGCAGTCCATAAGGTTAAGAAATATCAGAGAGTCAATGTTGAAAAGCTTGCTCAAACTCTGGCTCTGGAAGGGGTATGACAGCAGATGTACATTGTCTGCATGCCATTAATTTTATATTTCCTTGCTTTTGAACATTTGTTTACTTAAGTAGAAACTTCCTCTTGGATGGTCAGGCTTTCCAGCATTAAAATTTGTGAGGTCTGTGTGTTTGTATTTTATCTATGTTGCAATATCCTTTTAAGGCCTTTTCCAAAGAGGCCAGGTTCATGTCTGTTAATAATTTTTCTTTCCGTGACTGAAGCAAGAGTCACCATTCCAATGCAGTGTGAAAAATGTGGCTATGTTTATCATTAACAAGACCATCTTGCAAGATAATCTTGTTAATAATGCAAGACACACCACTGCATAAGAATTTCTTCTTGAAAAACTTTATTTTCTGTGATGTCTTTTCATCTTATGGGACTACCTTACAACTGTCACTCTATAAATTACTGCTGAATTATGCAGAGGAGCTTGTAGAATGGTTCACCGTAAAGTAAATTTTGCTTAATAATCAGTTTTGTAACAGTTTTTATGAAAAACATATGGAAAAACATGTTTTGTGCATACTAATGACGTCACACAGAAAAAAACCCAAAGTTGAAGGTCTAAAGGGGATCCCATAACCTAGGAGAATTAGAGATCCTAATTCCTCCCCTGGTCCAGGATCCAGCATTTGCTTTTGATGAATTTCAGATGGTTTCTTTCTGCCCATCTCTCCAACCTGCCCAGGTCCTTCTGAAGGGCTGCGCAGCACTCAGGGGTATCGGCCCAAAGCTCCTCCCAGCTTTGAGTGAACTTGCTGAGGAGGCATCTGGACCTTCATCCAAGTCATTGATGAAGAAGTTAAACAATCCTAGGACCAGTATTAAACCCTGGGGGACACCGCTAATGACAGGCCTCCAACTAGACCATGTGCCACTGATTACGACCCTCTGGGATCTACTGTTCAACCAGTTCTCAATCCACCTCACTGCCCACTTATCCTGCCTATGAGGATGTTGTGGGAGACAGTGTTGAAAGCCTTGCTGAAGTCAAGGTAGACAATATCCACAATTCTCCACTCATCCATCCAGGTAATTTTTTCATTGTAAAAGGCAATCTGGTTGGCCAAGCACGACCTTCAATGAATCCATGCTGACCACTGATCACCTTCTCATCATCCATGTGGATAGAGATGGCCTCCAGAATGTGGCACTCCATCACCTTTCCAGGGATTGAGGTGAGGCTGACTGGACAGTAGCTCCCTGGATTCTCCTTCTTGCCTTTTTGAAGACTGGGGTGATATCTACTTTTTCTTCTTTTTCTTAACAGGGAGAAAAAGGAACTATAGTTGCAGCAAAAGGAAAATTTAATTGAAGCTTTTTAAAACAAGAGGTGAAAAAAAACCCCTAATTTGAGGTATGTATAGTAAAAAAATAAGGAGGAATACCCTTGTGCCCTAGACGGTGTGTAGCATGCAAGATGTAAGAAATGTTCTGTTCTCCAGGCAATGGAGATTTACGGAGGTGGATATTTCATCAACAGGGTGCCAGCATTGCACAGAGCAGTTCCAAATCAGATTGCCAAGGGTAAAAGAGAACCATGCCTTACTGTGCACCACTCTAGTCTTTCTGAGAAGTGTGATATAACGTGTGAATTTAGGCTTTCTTTGGCCAAGTGATTCATTCCCAGCAGGAGAGACAGTAAAGTCACCTTTTGCTAATGGCATTCTCTACAACTTTTAATTCTTTTTTTCATATTCATTTTGTTTCAACAAATTGATTCCAGTTTAATGACTCACTTATTGTAGTTGCTTACCAGCAAAAGCAATATTCTGGCAGGAGAAGCCTTGGATGGGTTTTCCTAACATGTCAGGTGTTACAATACATGCATTGATTTCATTCCAGCACTTGGCTTCCATGTGAACAAAACAGCAAGTAACCCTTCCAAATTTTCTTAAGCCTGTAAATATTACTAATGACAGAACTAAGCTGTACTGGTTCTGTACGTAGTCCTGCACCCTTCAGTTTGGTTTCTCAGAAGTTACAGAAAACAATCATAGCTTATATACAGATCATACTGAGTAATGGGTATAGCCAAAATCAAATATGCCCTGAACATGCTGCAATCAGTGTGAACACAATATAAAGATGATTTAACTGTGCTCATAGTGGAAGCATCAAAATTGTTGCTTTCACATTTGGTGTGCTGGTAGGCCTCTTGTCTGTAGTGACTTTTCTTCAAAGACGACAAAATACTTCAGAAAAACGTTTGACCAAATTACAGAACTGACAGGAGTTTAGAAAAAGAATCCTCCTCAGAAAATGACAAGAGGAACTTACATCTTTTATCTTGGATCACACAAAAAAGGCAGGACTGAATTTAATGTAGGTCAATATAAAATGGATGGTTCCAAGGCATTTTTTTCTCTTTTTCTTGTTTTGATTTGAATCCTTATTTATGTCAAAAGTGCATTGCTTTTTTTCCTAGTAATAGATGGATCTAGGTTTCCATGTGGCCAAAATCTGTGGAGAAGTCAGAATACTTTACTATGGTCTGATGCAGGATAACGGATACAGGATTCAGTGGACAGATTCCTACTCAGCAGACTTTGGAACACACCCAACTGTTTATAATTTCTGTCCAAAATATGAAAAGTACTAGTGTTTTGATGCTACTTTCAGAAAATGCATTAATGCAGTTAAAATGTTTTGTATTCAAAAGCAAAAATAACCAGAGTCTTACAAGTCTTTCTCCTCCCGCTCTTGTACTCTGTATGTCTATAAAATCAAATAAAGTTATAGTGTACCCTTTTTCTTAAATATTCTTAGTTCTCTAACATGAAAATAGACTCACTTTTTCTTTTCCAGAAAACATGTTTAACTAGTCAAGATAACCATGTTGCAATGGCCACTTTAGTGGATCTAGGTGTTGCTTTGCTGTACATTCAAGGACCACAGGATAGTTACTGTTACAGAGATAAGAAAAAATGTGATTTTTGATTGAAAATATGAGAGCTACATTGTAGCTCACTTCTTATACTTCTGTTCTTCTAAATGTTTTCATAGAAATCTCAGTAATAATTTCTCTTTATAGTGCTACTGTCATGCCATGCTCAGGACCCTTCCCTTCTCCCATTACAAACACAGAGAAAAAGAGATTATTATTACAAAGATGTTGATGTGACATCTACTAGCTTAGTTGTGATTAAGGTTTAAGCGGACACTTCCAAAGTTAAAATTCACTTCTTTCTACAGAAATGTAACTGATTCACACCTTAAAAGGCAAAAAGGAGGATAAATTGACCATTGTGAGATTGCAATAGTTTAAGTATAAAGGTTAAAGCCATTATCAGTTAAATCAATACTAAAATCTATTTACTTCAGATTAAGTGGTGAACCACTGCAATTTTTCCATGCAATAACTCACTTTTAAAATAATAATTGGGAATAGGAAAGTAGAAATTTTCTGATCCCACAGAAAGTTTCGATTAAAACAAAAAAAATAAACCACTTGCAAAAATTTTATCCCCCTTTTTTTTAGGTAAAAAAATACTAAACACTTGCTATTGCCTTCATTTAAGTACAGCTAAATTATAAAGACAATTATTTCAACAAATACTGTACCCCAAGTCCACATAAGCCTCAAACCATAGGGAAACTGTCAGTGTGTAGGATGAAATGGAAAGGTGAAAGAGGGAGAAAAGGAAGTGTTACATTAATAAGACTGCAAGACTTACAGATGTAATGTTAAAAGATAAAATTATAATCAACCTGCAACCCAAACAAACAAAAACCCCCTCAAACCCTGAACAAGTTTACTGAATGTACATATTTTCTTTTCAAAACATGCTGTCAAAGAAGTAGTTTTCATATATTTGGTCAGTCTTTTATCCTCCACAGATATTCTTTATGATTGAAGGTTTCCAGCATTAAGAATCCCATCTCTTCCTTAATTCCTCATACAACCATGAGGTTTGAGAGACTATTTCATAATTGGTGCTAAGAAGCTGGAGCTCCTGTGTCATTTTGATTGTTTCATTAAGCTCTAGGAAATGCAAGTATTTTTCTTTTTTTCCCCCCTTCATATTCTACAAATGTTTCATTCTGAAAAATCACCAAAAACCTTCCAGTGTTTGGAAGCTTCATTCTAGTCAATATTGTTTGGAGAGATCCAAATCTCCACTTTGTAATGGAGAGGATGTTAACTGATAAATACACAAGGTGTGCTTTCCCCTTAGGCAGAACATGCCCTTCATTCAAAGAAAGAATAGTGGTGAGACATAGAAAGTACAATTTAAGAAGAAGCCTTGACAGTCCTCTATAAAAATCACTAGAACTGAAGTGTTCATGAAATGCTGTCTGTAAGCTGACAATTCCTGAGACAGTTCTATCAATTTGTGCTTTTTCATCCCTGAGCAAAACAGATTTCTACCTGCAGAGGGGTTACACAGATCATCTAAACCAAGAAAATGTGGAAAAACAAGGCAGTGCCACTATGACTCCATTTTCCCATCTTCACCGTTAATTTCATTTACCAGGTGAATTTTTAAAGACTCTTGATTGTCTTTTATTATATGCTTATATTTAATCTCATCCAACAGTGAGTTGACATGGTTTTTTTTAGGAACCAGCACTATTAGAATTTATTTGCCTTTACAATTATATACTTACAAGTACTTCCAATTAAACACAGTTCTTATGGTTCTGCATCCCCATAAATGAAAAGCCTTATCTAGACTCGTCTCTGAATAGATGTGGCATGCTTAGGATGTATTGTGCCTTAAAGCATGTATCATGCTGTTGTCTCTGAAGCTGTCAATTACTGACATGTCATTAAAGCACTGCTGTCACTTCCTAAAAACATGGTCTTTAGGGCCTGTCTGACTGTATGCGCGTGCAAGAACAGTGGCTAGCACGTTGTGGGTGTCACTGGAATACAAATGACTGTGATTCTATTGTATGTAGCACTTCTTTTGCTCAGTAACGCAAAATGTTGCATTTATCATTATGATTAAGGCTACAGATGTTCTCCATAGTGAGTATTGCATAGTGGGAAGCCTTACTGAAGGAGTCTAGCAGCTACCTAACATCTTGCTTTCAGCTGATCATAAAGGACTTTCCAGGGTTATAAATACCACAGGACTCATTGTGCAGATGGGGAAATTGAGGCAAAGAAAGACGAAGTCAAAAGAAAGTCTCCCTTCTTAGTAGAGTGTTGTAAAGAGCAGGAGAAATAAATGGAAACTCTTTCAATAATAATTTGTTTTAATTTAGGTATTTTAAAAGTTTCTATACTTCAGCATCAACTGTTATTAGGTCATCCCTACTAACAAGCTCTATTAAATTTTCTAGGGGTTTTTTGGTATAAATTATAGTACATGATTTTTTAAATGTATTATAAACATATTTTTTAAGTATCAGACACATAGGACTCAAACTGACCTCTCATTTTCCTTTTGAAAATCTTGTTGTTCATTTTAGAAAACAAAATTAAGAACAAGTATCTCTTATTCCTACAATAATTTTAGTTTGAGGGATTTTCAGAATTTAGAAGTACAGAAAGAACAAACATGTTCTCAGGTGTTCTTTACTAGTTTTCGTCAATGCACATTTTCACTCTTTTTTTTTTATTTAGAAATTTAATATAAACACCACTATTTCTGTTGCTTTCTTCTACTTGTGACATAAAGTTATCATCCCATTTGTCTGCCCCCAGTTCAGTAAATGCAATCCTATGCCTCAATTAGGATAGATGTTTTAAATACATTTTTAGCTTAAAGCATGTGTGTAGGTGATTTATAGAATATAAAATAGGGCTGCAGGTTTGGGGTTTACATGCAGAGCTGCTTTCTGCCCTGACATAAAAAAAAAATCTCATCACTACTTTCTTCTTTCAAATTCCTTCTTTAAATATATTCCAGCACTGAAATTATCAATTTAGTATACTTGCAGACTAAAGTTGTGTCTGTGAGTACATTTACACATTATTTCTAAAGAAATACCATATCTATAGTCTGTTGGGTCCAGACACGAGGAACTTATATTTCACGGTATCATAAAGCATGGCCATCTGATATAAATTAAAACAGAAATATTGTGTATGTACTTTTTTTGGTTGTCTACATGCTGCTACTCATTGCAACATTTTCTATGCACCTTCCTTATGTACATTATAACTTTATCTTTTCTTCTGAAACATTTTGCGCTCAAAATAATACTTTCTTACTACTAGTATTGTCATCAATAATTATTTTTAAGCTAACATCAGAGAGTCTGCCTCTTTATTCCTTGGAATGAATTAATCCACCTGATATGAAATGTTATCTTAAATACACCTGTCCATTCTTTGTATGGTGGCAGTATTATGCACCCTATTGGGTGATAGGCTGTGGAATGGAGAAGGAAAAGAAGTTGTTACTTATTTTGTCTATTTCTTTGAAAAAGAAATCTGAATTTAATCTTCATGTCCTAAAAATAAGTTAAACGGACTGGGTTATCATTGCTGTCCTGTTCCAAAGCCTATTCGAATTCTGTAAGAACCTGTCCAGTAACTTTAATAGCTATTGATTAAACCTTGAGTAGACAGTGTTTTGCAGTACTATTTCTGTCTGGTATTCTGAAAATATCTTCCTTATTATACTCCCCCCAAACTGTTAATTATCTTAGAAATAGCATGATTGGCACATTCATGATTGCTATTTGAATTGCTCTTTTGTACAGTTATACGCTACAGAGAAATGGGTCTATTATTGACATATATGTTGCTCTGTGGCTGCATAATTTGGATATTCTTACACTGCCACAAGTCACCATGTCTCCTTTCACTTGCAGTATTCAGTGAAGGAAAAAAATCACCTTGAAGTAAACAATAACCCCCAGAGTGCAAATGAGAATAATTAAATGGTGTCTACGTATACATGCACACAAACGAACATTCAAGTATAGCCCACGGGTTGGAGCCCTTATTAGGGTTCAAGAGTACATAGCTTGAGATAGTTACAAGCATAAAAATGGAGCTCTGTGATGAACTGTTGGACAATTTGGTGAACTAGAAGCCCGTGATAACATTAGGTCACTTAATCAATTCTCTGTGAGTCTTTATTTCTGAGACTAATTCTAATGTTGAAAATTTCTGACCACTGCTGAACAAATTACTGTTTCTGATAATTAAAACTACAAAATAAATTTTTCTTCCTTTCTTCAGAATCCACATTGTTTTACCATGGTAGAACACTTGATGTTGGCTGAAATACAGTCATACACAAATGTGTTTCTTTCGATACATGAAAACCTTACTTTAGAGTCCAACCCTTAAAATATGGGTATGTTAGCAGAAAACGGATGATAATCTACCTATGTGAACCAGGACTGTATTTAACTTCTGGAAGGGTCCAAGACATTTGGTATCTTAAATGCTAACATTAATAAGGACAAGAAATCTAGTTTGGGTTAATTTAGGAGATCTTTTATGTCAAAAAGCTTCTTTATTCTTTGTCTATTTGACTCACTTTTAATGAAAGGAAGTGGCTTTGTAAGCAGAAGATACATTAAACAATTCCCATAGTTTCTAAAGACTCTCCCAAACAGTCCAACACAGCTTTTCTGTGGTACATGTAGCACATTCTATAGCCTTACTGATGAGCTGTGAAATGAAAATTGTGACCTAAATGTGGTCTTTCTGAAATGCATTTTGAAAAAGAAATAAGTGCATCATGGTGTTAGATACCCTGTGCACCAAAACTCATGTTGGCATTGGCATTATTTTGGCATCACAAGTGCCAAAGACTTTTGCTATCTGTGCTTGCCTTTGTCTATATGTCCTACTCTGAAGGTTCATGCCTTGCCCTTTGCCTTGTGAAATGCAACTGCCCACAGTCCCTTGCTGAGGACCAAATCCACAGATGAGTTCAAACACCTTATTTAACATTTTTTGTGGTTTGGATTTTAAAGCATCGTCTGTTTTCTCATTACTAAGAATAGCATTATTTTTGCCAGCAGCATGACCACAATGACTTTTACACTAATTCCTGTTTAAGTCTCATTGCTGTTTAAGCACTTTGCTGATGCTATTTAGTAGTTACAGATTTCTGTTTTCTGAAACGTTCCAGGAGTACAATAGGTCATATCGCTAAATAAAATGCACAAAAAGAATTCTGCATGAGTTATGTATACTACATTGCTCTGTGTACCTCCCTAAGTTTTTTTATATTATAAAACAATTATATATGGAATTGTATATCTAAATCCCAAGTATTACAGCTTAAATCAAAAGAAAACAGTTTCTGAGAGGACAAAACAGTCAGACAACCCATGTCTCAAAATAACTGACCCAGAAACAACTCCAAAACCACCAATGCAGCAGCATCTGGAAACCTGTGAAGAACCAGATGCTGCTGCAAAAATATCTTCCTCAGTTTGACATTTGGTGCTACAACTGACATCCAAACTACTGTTTTACATATAAAGGAGCTTACCACCAGTTTTCTGCTATTCCTCTTTTAAGAGAGAAAAACACTATATAACATGATTTAAGACTTCCAAGTAGTTAATGAGTAGAGGAATGACAGGCTAAATGAGCATCTGTAAACAAAAAACCCAATAATTAAAACATCTTGCTGTATACTTCAGCATTTTCAGTCATTTTAACATACATGAACTCCCATAGAAACTCCAGATCTGGCCCAAAGACCTGGCATTAATTCTCAGATCTTCTCTAAAACGCTATAACAGCATTTAAACTATACTTGTCAAATTTCAGAAGACCTTGGAAAATGGACGTTGTTTATTTTTATATGTTTACTGAACCTGAAAATTTTACTTACAGTAAAAGTCAATGATTAAAAAAGACTTTTATCTCAGCTGACAATATGTATCACTGGTAATCATTTTTAAATTATCTTTCTAATGTCACTGTGTTCCCTTGGAAATACATCCTTTCCCTTACTCAGAAGCAGATATCTTGGTGAGGCATACTCTGATCTACTTCAGTTTTACCCACTCTTCTTTCTTTCTTGTTTTTATGAGGTTTTTCTTCTATTATAGTCACCAAAACCACTCATCAAGCAGAGAAGAAAGAGTGACCTTGTTCATACATTGCAAGCAGGGGTTTAGGTAAAAGAGGCTCAGAGTAGGATGAGGAAAAGCAGACTAAGATGAGTAGGATGAGATAAGCAAGTTAACAGCTGATGTTTTTCTGTTAAAAATAAAGCAATGAGCATGTATACAGGAACATCGAGCCAATCTTTCTTGACCTAATTTGAACTAAGCTTTAAAATTATTTAATAATTTTCTACTTGTTTACAAAATTGCTATGAGTTAAGTAGCCTTGGTAGCCTCTGTGTTGGCTCCATCACCCAACAACAACTAAAATAGTTCAGAAAAAAATTACAAGAAGTCATATAGTCCTGCATTTTCTCCTGGCAAAAATGTTGCAAAGAGGCAATTCCTGTGGCTCAGCCAAAATGCTGTAACTGGTTAAGCCATAATAAATTCCACAAACGTGTAAGCACCTCAGCTAGCTTGTGAGTGCTGTACAGATGCTCACAAGGAGAGGAAAGTGAGGCCAATCCTTACTGCCAGCCTATCAGGAAATCACACTGGCAGATTCTTTACTGTCTATTAATTCCCAGTTTCTTTTAACCATTTTAGCCTTGAGCACATGCTCAGCTTATTCTGAGTGGTGTCCTGAATAGTTAAGAGGCCACTTGTTATTTTAGCAAGAGGACTGGCAACTTAACTATATTTCTAGGTAGCAAGGGCTGTACTGAGACTGAGGCTTACTTCATCAAGCTCAATTGCCTTGCTGTTACTTTGTATTTTCCCCATCTGTTAGTAGCCACCTGTTATATCTCATGCTGATTCCTGATTAGGGCCTCTTGACACCACTGCAATAAAAAATAAATGGCAGTCAAAATAAGAGCAATGAGTTTTCAGGATGCAATGAATAAGTGCATTATGCCTGCATTCATTTTCTGCGTTAAAAACTGAAAAGAACCAAACCAAACCATAGATTTGAGAGACTTTTTTATTTTTCCCCCCAGAGCAAGAGGTGTTGACTGCCTTACATAATTATTCCTGAAGAGATGATTGCACTTGGTGAAAATGATGCTAAGATCTTAAAAACTGACGAATGATCTTTGGTTTCCCGGTTGAGATCCTTTAGAGAGACCTAAATGTGCTTTGGAAGAGAAGAAAAAAAGACCTGATAAAAAACCTGAAATCGCTAGCCTTTTTTGGATAATCTTGGTCAAAGAAAACACCCAAAGTAGCAAACGTGTCAATTAAATGGTTTGGTTTTTAAGAAAAACCTAAATGTTTTCACTGATGAAATGAAAAACAAGATGTTTTCAGACATTCCTGGGACATTGAGATGTGAGGAAAAAATTGCAACTGACCTCATAAACCCAGTTTATGTGGTTGCTTTAATCCAGGGATTGAAACTGAAAAAATGACCCGCCTCTGCACTCTCTACAATGTGCTGTGACTTAAATGCATAGCTGAGATATAAGTTTCCCAACCAAATTCTCAGAAAAAAATACAACAGTGCCAAGAACAACTCCCCATCTCCTGTCTGAACCACAGAAACACATTAGAAGTTTTACTTTGTTTGCTTGATTGCTTACATTTTTGGCATTTTCCTTTTATGTTAAAAATTAAATTGGTTTATCATTTGACTGTACACTCATTTTTGTTTCATTTTTTCAATTTTCTTATGACTGAAGTAAACACACTGAAATGGAACCACAACGAGCATTTTTATAAGTACAGCAAATGCACGCTGTGACTCTTTCCTATCTGTAATTTGGAAAGCTCCAAGTGGTAGTAAACAAAGAGTGCCTGGGCTGAAAATATGATGGAAATTGGATCACTTCAAATTCATTTAGTAAAATGGCCAGCATGGCTAACCTGCAGGTGAAAACAGTGGTAACTAGGCTGCTATTAGGTGAACATGCAGAATGGTTCAAGGCCCAGGCAAAATGGGATATTTTGGCCAGTGTGGTGAAGATGCAATTTTAGAATTTGAAAATTCCATAATGGTCACTTGAAGGGCATGAATCATCTGTCGGAACAGATGTTCAGCAGCCACCCAGTAGGGAACAGGTCTGCTTTCCTGAGATTCAGCACTCCACACGTGCTCCAGTTGTTTGTCCCCACCTGGCAGCTTTCCTAGCACTTTGGGTATTCCCATTGCACACCTTCCTGTATAAACTTCCCTACAACCAGCATCTGTAAAGTCCAAATGTACTGGCCCAGAGTGTGGCTCGGAAAAGTGGTTCCTTTTTTGAATTGGAGGATTTAACCATGGCAGCTGACTTCAAGTATCAGGACAGGATTTTTTCTCCCAGTTGCACTGCAGCCTTTGCTCACGTAGGCAGAATGCAAAGTGCATGCAAGGACCCACTGATTACTTCCTAGTCACTGCATCTACAAACTGAAATTTGCTTTGGCAGCAAATCTATTGCACCTAGCAGTTGTCATCCCAGGCACGTTTCATGAAAGCAGTATGATTAAAGTCTTCATTCCACCTTAATGTGGAGGAAAAAGCATACAGCTTTTGTTGTTGAGCATGGAGTCATAATACTAATATGTTATGGAAAAGCCAAGACTGTAGTTTACCATCCTATTCCCAATTGCCTACAAATAGTGCACACATCATCATACTTATAATTTATTTATTCCCATGTGTCTTCAAGAGGGCTACAGCATAGAAAAGTTATTGCTCCCTTACATATATTCCTGCTGGACTGTATAACCCAAGGCATTTGTCTCAATATCATTTTGCAAAGTCAGGTTCAAATAGGTAAATAATACCCATCTCTCACATCAGCTCTTCTTGTCTTATTATCTTTCCTAGTACCTTACTTTATCAAGAAACCCACTGCAAAGGGTGGGTGAAACTGCTACATAGGATGGGTAAAGGAATTTAAGCAGTGCTCCTTCATTCATCATATTCATCTGCAAATTAGAACAGCCAGACAAAACTTATTTGAATTTAGCCAAACCAATCTGGCTTGAAAACTAGCCTGGCAATACTGTGGGAACCAATGTTCTTTTTGGTACTTCTGACACAGTCCCTGCCAAAATCTTGTAGTTCATGAAAAATGAAAAAAAAAAAAACCAAGAATCTTGAATGTGAGGAAATGTTCAAGTAATTTCTTATTATATCCAGATGGGATTGCTATTCCTTGGTCACTGTCAGTGAACAATAAAAATACACGGTTGTTAGATGAATGAAAATCCTTGTATTTGGGGAACCAGATTCTCAATTCCTCATTGAGGATCAGCTGATTTTCATTGAAAAACACTGTAAAACCTGATCTTCCATTAGGGTCCTGAGTTCTGATTACTAAAGCTTGCATGTACTGAAAGCCAAACTGGACTGTGAGGTCCTGTTTGCCTATCCCCATGCAGTAAATACAGACCATGCAGCCACCTTCTGGGAAGATGTCCGAACTACCTGCCATTCGTCCCTTTAGCAGGATCTTGTGTTTAGCTGTGATCAAATGTTTTCATTTTTCTTCTCCCTTTGCCTTTCTGAATTTGTTGGTTTATTTGTCCCCCAGGATGTTCACAGATTTTTCATTCTATGGGTGAGCAGCATGAAAAGAATCAATAAATCAGTTATTTGAACAATATATTGTCACATAGGTCCATGAACACCTTTCCTCATTCTCCAGTTTTGCTAATCTACTTATTGAAAAATTCATCATTCATTAAAGCACTAGACAGTATAATTTAACTATGTAGAAAAGAGAACAGTCTGAGACCATCCACTAACCTGAGGCTAATACATCAGAATGATTTTGCAATTGGTTGTAGTCTAGCTGGTATCTTTGGAGAAAGAAAAACTCAATGACAAACAGATCACATTTCCTAAGAATGTTACTAACAATTAACACAGAATTCAAACCCCTCAAATGCACTTATACACTGAAAGTTAGTACAATACAGCAATTAATAAAAAAAATATTAAACAAGATTTTTTTAAAAATTCCAGAATGTTGACTGGTGAGGAACAGATTGGAAAAAAGTACAGGTACAAGTGAGTAGGAATCTAAGTTACAGCAGGTAGAACACAAGACTGTGAAAAATGAACAAAATACAAATCCAAAAAAAACTACCAAGAGATACTTTTTAAATATTTTAATATTCCATGGGAGGCCTCAGAGCTAATGGGGTAATGTGCAGGATAGCACGCTCAAGGGATATGAGGACCTTGTTAAGCAACAAGGTTATTCATGTCAGCCTTCAGCAAAAGGTGACGAGCTGTTAACAAATCCTTGAGCAATTTTTTGCAAATATTTAGAGTGAGGCTTTGTCAGATATGAGAAGATGGTATGGGAACACTACAGTTACAACTGTTTCGTTAAATAGGCTGATGTTTCAGGGATGATGAGAACAAGGCTGACTCTGAATCCTTCCTGCCTTATTTTACATTGTGAATGTCAGCAAGAGTCTATGTATTCCAAGCTGTCATGCGCTGTGGTATGGATGTCCTCTGACCAAGAATGTTTCCAGATAACAGTTTTCAGGTCACCTTTTTTATCTGATCATATAAATTCCTGAGGGTTTCTACCTATTAAATACTCCTGACGTGTCACTTGTCTTCTTGGAATAAAAACAGAAACAAAGAATGTCTGAACTCTGGTAAATTAATTGCCCATTACTGCCATTCAATGCCTTTTATTTTTCAAAGATTTACTGAGTTTGCATTGGGTTTTGGTTTCCAGACTTTGCATTTGCATGAACATGGTAGTTTAGGTCCTAGAGGTTCAGTGAATTCATGATTGAGCCCTCTATGAGCTGTTAAATAAGCCTTAATCTTACCGTTTGAAGACACTACTTCACTCTCAGCATCCTTACTGCTTGTTGTCATTTTGGGGGTATTTACTTTTTTTTTTCTTCTCGCATAATCTTTGTGTAGCGTGCTATGATTCCCAACAGTTCACACACACACTTTCTTTCCCTGTTGTTAGGAATGTCTTTTGGTGTTGGTTGTCATGTTGGATCAATACCAGGAAGAATTGTGTTAGCAAAGTCATCCATGCATTTAAACATGCAAAGACAGAAATAAACAATGTGTAACTCAAAGACGCATGTAGGTACATTTGTCAAATATGCCTACATTGCACCATTCACTCAAGAGTTGCCTTAATTTAATTCTGCAACCTGCTGCACTGTATGGAAAGCCTTGACCTCACACACCTCTTGGTACTCCTTCACTACTTTCTTGGATATTTTTATGCTGCGCACTCTCTTTAGGACAGGAAATTTAGTGAGTGACTTTGCTGTGACGCATTAACAGAAACATGATATAACGAATGATATTGCTAAAACAACATGCAGTGGGTTATTACAATAGGTCACCAGGACTCCTTGATAAACATCTGAAAGTCCTGAGCCTTGCTGTGCTCTCAAAATACTCTGATCAAGTGCTGTGTCAGGTGAGAATCCCACTTCATTGCATAAACCTCTGAAAAACTGATGAATAGAATAGAATAGAATAGAATAGAATAGAATAGAATAGAATAGAATAGAATAGAATAGAATAGAATACGATACTATACAAGTTCACTCATTAGTTTTGCTTCATATTGAGGTAATAACTGAGGAAAAATTTTTCTTCAAAAGAAACCTTGCAGAACACTAAGAAAGGTATAAAAATGGCAAAGGAAAATAGTTTCTTTCCAATGAGCTCTTTTGAGAAAATAATAATTACAGTAGATATTTAGACCAAGTAGTTATAGTGTGTTAAGGTACTTTAAATTCTTTTTTTCAAAAATCACTCACAGATCTGTTCCTATCTCATTTTCAAAAAAGGAGAGATAAACTGTAGCTGGTCACTAAAAGCATTGAGGTATATGAAGAATGTGGCAATATATCACTAATTATCAATGTGAAAAGATATAAGGGAACCAACTGGGCAGCAATAAGGACAAGATTGTGTGTAATTAGGTATGTGTATGCAAGAATTTGAGATTATGAAGTAGCAAAAATCATAGCTGAGTTGCAATATTTAGGACAAGAACAACTGAAAAATTCAGAGAATTTTGATTAATTTGAGTAAGTATGGAGGATTAAATTAACATCATCAGTGTTCATTGGAAGGGAACAATGAGCTGCACTGACATGAATAAGGCCTAAATTAAGTTAAATTTCATTAAATTTTAAATTAGCAAAGAAAACTTTTTTTTTGGACAGTGCAGTGAGATAATGTATTAATGAAGTGACTCAGGGAAAAATAATATAACAGAAAGAAGAAGGAAACAGGGAAAAAAACCACAAATTAATGGGAAATTTGAAGATATCGATCTTAAGTTATCCCCAAAAGATAACTTAGAAAGAACAAGAAATAAATTAATTAAACATAACAGATTTGTTAAAAGAGTGCCATGTGAAGAAACATTTGTCAAGAATAATAAAAAGTAATAAAATGGAGTTATTAATCATAGAACCATAGAATGTTATGGGTTTGAAAGGGACCTTAAAGATCACCTAGGGCAGCGACACCTTTTATTGGACCAGGTTGCTCAAAGCCCCATCCAAACTGGCCTTTAATACTTCCAAGGATGGGCCATCCACAACTTCTCTGGGTAACCTGTGCCAGTGCCTCACCACCCTCGCAGTGAAGAATTTCTTCCTGGTATCTAATCTAAACCTACTCTCAGTCAGTTTAAAGCCATTCTGCCTTGTGCTGTCACTACATCCTGGTAAAAAGTCCCTCTCCATCTTTCTTGTAGGTCTCCATGTAGGTACTGAAAGGCTCCAAGAAGGTCTCGCCAGAGCCTTCTCTTCTCCAGGCTGAACAATGCAACTCTCTCAACCTGTCTTAACAGGAGATGTGCTCCAGCCCTCTCATCAGCTTCATGGTCTCCTCTGTATCTGTTCATAATAACTATGGATGAAAGATCTATTTTATAGTTCTATTCTACTTTCTATCTTGCACTCCTTTGAAAGAAAATGTATAATAGAATAAAAATTGTAGATATTTTGGTCTAAATGAACAAATTACCTGCATTTTTCTATCGCATTTTATATGTGAATGCAGATTTAATATTGTTTTATTGAGACAAATTCCTTAGAATTGCAAATATCCCTTTTCCTTGGGGCATTGTATGTATTTCTATATACAGTGAAAAAAAATACATTAGGTATCAGTTCTGGTGTTTATGCCACAAATAGAGTGATAACTATCTTAGACTGGAAAAACTGCAATCACATAAAGTGCTGTATAAATCTATATTATGGTATGTGAAGTATGACTGTAGGAAGAGCATAAGAGACCAGGATGATAATTTGACTAGGATAGTATTTATATTTGTCTAATGATAAAATTGAAGAAAACAGTCAATTAAAGGTGTGTCTTCAAGCAAGAGATCAGGCAGATTTTAGTATTTGCTGCATTTAAGGCAACTGGAGGCATAGCTCTTTCTGTGCCAAATCCTTTTAAACACAGATTAGTTTCAGAATTAATGGAATTAGTATTTTCAAAAGCATTCAGATACAACTTACATCCTTGATTTTGGTGGGTTTATCAAATTCAGTAATACTTAGTAAACTCCACTTAGTTTTGAGGGAAAACAACACAAATTTAAATGACCGTATAATTTTGATTTTAAAATGAGAAATACCTTCATGGCTTGATTAGACCTTCACAAGTGTTTGTATTACCCTAGTCTGAATATCAAGTTGATAAGAAATCTGGGTTTATTGCAAACATTTAAGACCATTTACACAATCAAAATGAAAAGCTTTCCAGGTTTTCCAATCACAAAATTTATTTTTGAACGGTTGTTGTTTAGCTTTAGCATTTTACAATGCTTAAGCATGTTTAATGTATGAAGAAACATCCCAACAGTAACAGATCTGAGGAGGATCTGATTGCTCTTGCTCCTGTGGAGCCCTGATAAAACACGTGAAAAGGCAGCACCCACGTTCCCCCAGCAGCAGAGCACTGCTGTATCTCGCCAGTAACTAGGCAGCAACAGTGGAGTGCGATTACAGCTGCTGCCTGCCTGGCATCTTCTGTTATCCATGTGCCTGTGAAGGAAATAATGATGGTTAGTTCTACCTCAGTAAACTGAAGAGGAAGTCTACTTAAGCTCTTCTTAAGTGACTGAGGAGAGGCCAAGATCCAGTGCTTGATTAACAAATATATATTAATATGAGCATATATCTTACAATTTAATTTAAAGCACTGGTTTTAAAAAAACAAAATAAGCTCAGATATTGGGCAAATAATTTTAAAATTCATTTTACATGGATCATTGCTTTGTAGTTAAAACTTTTTTTTCATTTTTTGTTTCCTTTTTCATGTTTTTTTTTTCTTAATTTGTTTTCTGGTTGTTTTTTTTCCCCTTCTTTCTTCTTTCAGCTTTCTTTTTTCTTTTTTTTTTTCCTTACTTTTTCTGTAGCTGTATTTTTAATCAGGAATTCATATTTTATCACTATGCTAGAATAAACCATGGCAATTTTTCTGTATTCTATTTTAACTCTTTGCTATAAACACAAAAATCATTAATATGACACTATGAATGAGTCTGAGTCCAGAAAGACTGGACCGAAAATTGCAGCACTATTATACAAGATCATACACTTCCAATAAAGACAGCATGGGAATGGTTATAATATAACTGTATTATACCTACTGCAGACAACCAAATAAGAATAGACATACATTTGTTTCATATTATAAGTTAGGTAAACCACTTTGTTGACCTTCCTGAACAAAATCTGGTTTACTTTTTTGTCATCTTCTATTTTTTTTTTTTTAAGAGAAATATTTAGTTTTACCAAAGCTTGTTTGAAATCAGAATTAACTATCTGTTAAATAAATTTGTTTTGAATGAGTCCCAACAGATGTGGCTTGTTTTATCATCTTTAGTTTCTGTTTTCTCTACCGCAAGTCATAAAAGAATGAAATGCCTACAGAATGACTTTGCCAGGTGTAACTATGTAAACAAATGATGTCACACAATAGCACTTTGAACTAAAAAAAAAAAAGGAAATAAAAGAAAAATAAAAAAGAAAAAAAAGCAGCATAATCCTCCTTATAGTGTCTTATGTGGTTCTTGAGCTAGGGGTTTTTGATTGAAATAATAACATGGCTGTAACACTTATGGCAGAACTAAGTTGAACACAGTCTGAAAGGCCTCACAGGGTAAATACGGGGTTTGATAACTATACTTTCACCATTAATGATCAAACCAGGTAAAAATCTGTAAAGATGTTGGTACCTGAGTTTCAGCAACACCCATTCTGTAGACCACATGGATTTATCCTAAGAAAGAAAATCAAATGTTAGTGCTGTCAGTGAGAATGAACGTCAGCTCCGCAGTTTTCCTAACTGCAGTATCTCCAACAGCCACCGAAGATTTAATCCTTTTTATCAGTGTTCGCCAAATCCTCTGACTTTTGTTGCACATACAGGAAATTAAAAAGATAAAACTGAACTAATAAGGCGAGCAAAGTATGACTACCTCCTATGAACAATATGTTCAGTCTTGTCATTCAACAGCTAACAACAGTGGGTAAGTATTTTTTTAATGAGATCTGGACTTCTGGGATTTAAGGCACTCATTTCCAAATAAAGTAAAATATATGAGAAAATTCTTTAAGCATCCTATTAGAGGATAAAAGCTGTGAGAAATTCACTGAGCACAAAAAAGTCATCTAAATAAGGATTAAATCACACCTTAACACCATCTTCTGGGATTGTTTTTTATTTTTCCCACCAAGGGAATCTAGACATAGCAAGTCAGAATAACTCAAAAGTTTGAGTAGCCTATACAAAACACTGTAGCTAGATGTTGTCTGATTTAGACGTTTGAGTTACATTTAGCAAAGAGGATATTCAGCAGATTCACAAACTTTGTGGCTAGCATGGAAAATGAAAGGTTTTTTTAAACTTTGTTGCTAAAAATTCAAGCACACCACAAAAAAGTTGTCATTCCTAGGCTTAAACTATTCCTTTCTATTTCTAGCAGTATTAGTGCCAAGAAATGGCACTGCCTCCAACTGGTGTCTATAGAAGTGCCTACTAATATTTTCACAGAATTTGTCAGAATAAACCAGATAAGAAAGAAGTGTCTTTATTGCTGACAACTTTAGGTAGTATTCAGCCTTGACTCAACTTCTCAGATTTGGTTACTGCTTAATTTGCATTTAGACCCACAGGATTTAGGTGGCAACACTCCAAGAGCCCAGAAAAATATCTTCCAGTGAAGGCAGTCCATGCACTTCAATTCCTGCTGTCTCTGGTGGGTCTGAGCAAAGGCTGGTTTAAATTAACCAGAGAATATTCACTGCAAGAATAAGGAAACATTCCTGTGTTTGTCATTCCACCCTTGCTTTATTGTCTGAACAGAACTAAGTGTGAAAGCAAACACATGTTTTGCAGACAAGCTATTTTTGACAAGTAGTCTTTCTAAATTTAAATTTCAACCCATGGCTCAAGCCAGACACCAGTTTATTGCTTCATAAGATGCCTCATTGTTCTAGATGCACAGGAAGAAAACCAAGGTTTAAAGCATGAGTTTAGGACATAACTTGACTAATTTAACTGCTATGCGAACAAGCAGCAGTAGTCTGTACTGTAAAGGTAATGAATTCTTCTATAAATATTTCCACAACGTGCTGGACTTACATAAAACCCTGTCACCCCACAATTGAATCCCAAACCTGTTGCTTCCTTGTCCTTTTCTTTCTCAGCATTCTGACACGGGCAGATGAGAAAGCAAAAAGGGTTTTTCTTGTCATTCTACACATCAGGAGCCACAAGCATATTCTCTCTTTCTTTTAGGGGCTGTTTCCACTTGAGCCTGTTCTAGCAATTTCACGTTGTCAGGTAAAAAGACATGGAACAAGTGCAAATTGCACACCTGCTACTTGTAAAGTGGCAACTTTTGAAGCCGCATCTCCTGACTGGAGCACTGGGTTCAGGCAGCTGCAAAGACGGCTGCCCACTGGTGTGTGAAATCAGGTCCTTCCTTCTGCCAGCGAAAAGCAATTAGTGAAGTCCAGAAAAGATTCAAAGACCCTATGTTGAGGCAGGACAGAGAGTATAAAAGTGCATGAAGCTGGGAGGAGGCAGCTTATACACTCACTTTCTCTCTCATGCAGGAAATGAGGCATCCCAGCACAAAGGCATCCATTTTGGTAGGAATTATAATTGTACTATAAAGAAAAATGTTGCCATACTCTGTCCCATAATAAGACATGGAAACATTGTTGCACTATCATATGAAATTAAAATTATAATACATGTAAATTTCAGACCATTCATAGATGCTAAGCAATTAAAATTGAGTGACAAGTCCATTGACAACAAGCTATGCAGTTTTTGTTCATGATCCACTGTAACTATCCAACCAAGTTGAAATCCATTGTTTTATTTGACCTTCTTTTATTTAGCTGTAAAAAAAAAAAAAAAATTCTCACCTTAGTACAGTCTTTTTATTTTGTTCCTTGTCCTGGGAAAAATAATAATGGATAGACTACTTACCTTTTGGGCAGTGATAATGAAAGGCTGACTTGTGCCCACCCATTCCTGGGACCCAGAACTGCAGAATGCTTGCTAATATGTTAGGTCTAATTTTTATCTCAATATTGTCAAGTTAAAACTGGAGTAAGTACATTTTCATAATTTAAGACTTGCTCCAAAGCATAATATAAGGGAAATGAGTATCTCAATTGATGTCATTAGGCTTGCTCCAAAGCATAACATAAGGGAAAAGAGGCTTTTAATTGATGTCATTCACCTTGGGATGAAATCCGAAGAGCAAACTACAGTTTTCACCTCAAGCATATCATTATTCATATCTATAGCTTAGATGACATCAGAAAAAAATATTATGGTTGCAGTTTATTCAGCTCGAGCTATTATTGATTGCAATAACTGATGATTTACCAGAGCTGTCTAAGCTTTTCTTGACACAGTCCAGGAAATATATTAAAGTAGCCAGCCAATGTTACTTCAAAGGAGTATTAATAATTCCTTAAAATTAATATTGCAGAAAGTAATCAAAAATAAAGTGAACACTTCACATTTGAGTTATAATATGAATGATATTCCTAGATTATCCCATATTGTCACATTCAGAGGGAAGATGTTTACACAGAATTGAAACTATGGCATCAATACTCATAGTCTAAAATGAAAATGGAAAATGATCTGACAGGGAACTGAAGAGGTAGGCTGGAATATTTGTTCCAGAGAAGACAAGAAATAAATTAAGGATAAAGGCATCCTTCCTCTCCAAGTGCACAGTTGAACTATAAATCTGAGGAAGTCTGTCATTATGTCTTATTAGTACTTCTTTGTTCTTAAAAATGGGATTAGATGATGCATTGAAGTTAGCACAGGTTTCTATAGAGCTGTCCCATTATCTCTTGAATATATCACTGCAGTATAGAGAGGAATATATCTAATTTGCCTGAGAAAGGAAAGGGTTGATCATTCACAACTGAGCAAAAGAAAGGATGATAGAGCTGATAATAACCAGACAAGTATGTCCTAAGAAATGGTATAACCTTAATTTGAGAATACATTAATTTTGGATACTTTCAGCGTCTGATATTTGCCCATTAATTTTAAGACACTTGCCCAGCCCAAACAGATGAATAAATTTGCCTTATTTAAATATATTTTAACTTTATACCAATTAGATTACTACATCCAACTGTCTATTTATTAGCTATAATGATAGAGTGTTCTGAATTTATAGCTATTTTTATGAAGCTGTGTCCTGGTTCTGGCCAGGACAGAGTTAATTTTTGCAGAAACCAAGAGGCAGCATGGCTAGTACCTGGAGATTTTCTATACAACCTCACCTCATTGCCAGGGGCCGGGGGAAGGGAGTCTCTTTTGGGAAGAAGGAGTGGTTAGGTAATCCAGGTTCTGGTCTGGAGGGAGCACTTGGGGTAAAGTGGCTGCAGTTGGAGTGGGTCAGGTTGAGCCCCACAGTGAGTGTTTTGTACGTGAATCGCTCCATCTTTTGTACACTTTTTAATGAATATTGTTGCTGTTACTGTTCATTTTCTTTCTTATTTCCATTTGAAGGAAATTCTTCTTATCTCAATCCATGATCTTTACTTTTTGTGCCCCAAATTCTCCTTTCCAGCTTGCCACAGGGGAGGGGAGAGTGAGAAAGCAGCACATGGTTTGTAGAGTCTCAGTGGGTGTGGATGCTGAAGGCTTGGTTGCAGGGAGATTTTCTGGCTTTCTGCCAGTGTCTGTGTGAGAGTTCTTGTTTTCACACAGACACTGGCCAAAAACAGTTAGAAGTTTTTGTAAACCAATCCCTTTATCTTCCAGGTGAAAGATTGTTATGCAGCATTGTTTTTGATACTGACTAGAGAAACATTTTGAAATGGGTGTTGCAGGATTTAACCAATCATTCTGGGAGGTGGACGGTCAAGGACCAATGGCCTTGTGCCATTCAAGCGAACTAAGAGATATAAACGAGTCTGTAAATTAAAAAATAATTCCATTTCTTCCTGGATAAAGCTTATGTTGTTTCTTGCCATCCCCAGTACAACTGTGACAAGTGGGAGCACTAAACTGGGTAGTACCTTTCCTAAACTCTGTCAAGCTGTGAGGTCGTATCTCAACACATAATGACTTTGAAAGATGGTAAAAGCCTATTTTTTACTCCTCTACAGTGACTCTTTTCAGAGAAATAAATTTTGGTAAGTGAGACAGTGAAATTGTGTTTTCCATTTACACTGGACAGAAAGTCAGATTTGTACCAATAACATTAAGTGTCTACAAGAAAATTATTGGAGGAGATGCAAAGAGTTTAAGTATCAGTAATGCATTCATTCAATTTCTTTATCAGTTACCCACACTTCTAAATGTCAAAGCCAACTATTTCATATGCATTACATTGATGGCAGGACCTTTGAAGCGTAGCTGACCACATCTCAGTCCATTGATGAATTCTGGCTAGAGACTAGAAAGAGGGAAACCTGTAGAAACACTACCAAAACCAGTTCAAGTTGACGGCATCTCCCACAGAACAAAGAGTTTACAGTCAGTCCTGTTGAAATAGTTATCAGACCTCAACTAAAATGAAATAATTAATCATCAATGTTTGCATTTATTTTCCATTATTAAGACCTTAAAGAATATTACTGTCCCTGGAAGTCTGGTTTTCTCCTAAGTCTACTTGCTAATAAGACAGTAGACTCAAACTCTTCCAAAGGAACTTTCTCCTGAAAGCCCTTTCTGGCCTTTGTGCACCTCCTGTTTGGAAAGACATGGAAAGGCGTTGCATTACTATGTAGGGTATTGCAGATGAAGGGTCAGTCCTCATGCAGTAAATATCACACATGCCAAATGTTAAACTTAACTGACATGCAGAAAAGATCCAGAATATCTTGGTACTCTAGACATGTGAGTATCCTTGTCCTGTCTGTATTATGCATTGAAATGGATTGAGATTATAGACAAACAGATACTCTCTCTAATCTAAATCAAGACAAAATTTCTGGCTTGAAAGATGACATGTTCAGGGAACCCCTGTATATGTATATTTATGCAGCATAGGAAACTGGAAAGCATAGCTCTTTGGGAAGACCCTCACATTTCACTTCTGCTAGAAAGTTATTTAGAAACAGGGAAGAGAAAAAGAGTTCAATATTTTGTAAGAGAAATACTACAGCATTGATTGTGTAGCATAATCAAATGGATACTAAAAATAGATGTAGGTAGTATGACAATACTGCAGAAATGAAAACAGCAATAAAAAAATTTTTTTGGTCAAATTTTAACTCATTCATCAGCAGATTTTTCTAGTTTTGAGGTAATTACAGTTAAAGATTAGGTTAGTCCAACATGGAAATTATCCTTATACTTTAAAATCCTTCACTAGACTTTCAGTGAAGACAAAAAATAACAGAAAAGACCGTTAAGAGATCATCCTCCATCCTAGGCAATTAATCTTCACATCAATAAAACAAAACCTGAAATTAAAACATTATTCTATTTCAAAGCTGTAAGAGGCACTACTTGGGAAAATTATCTGAAATTGTCCGTAAATACTAATGTGGAAACAAAATCAGTAGTCAAGGAAAAAGATACAGTGCAAAGGAGGAAAAAAGATGAAAAAGCTCTCTTTGGACACCTTAGTTAAAGGAAATATTCACATTTCCAATATGCTTTGAATCCACCAGGCATTAACTTGTCGCTGTAATTTTACCTCTGACTCATAGACCCAAAGTTGCTTAAGTTACAAGGAATAAAACCATATGGAGATACAGGTTAAAAAATATTCAGTTCAAGATATTTTAGGTATTTTGTGCATTGCTGAAGTATTAACTAGTATACAGAGAAATGCATGTGGCTGTCTGTGATCAATCTTTATGTAGTTGGACATTAAAAAAAATAACAGTTTCCAGATTTATACTTTTTGTGTGTCTGTGTGGAAAATTTGAAAGAGACACCAGTACTGATGTATCTGAAGGAATTTTCTAGTTGGAGGTCACACATGCTGTACCTACATTTTTGTGTGGGCAAGATGCGATGTCCTCTTAAGAAGTGTGTATGAGGAAGAGAGCTACTGGGAGGCTCTCCAGCACCCTAATGATTCAGCTGTCTGTGTCCAAATTCTCTGCTGCTTTCCGTCCTGCCCTCATATTTTCCTCTTGCTTCAGCCATGCTGGCCATGCTCTTTTCCTTTCCTGCATATCATACACCGTTTATTGAAAAATAATGTCATTTAATTTTCATTCCACTCAAGTCAACTATGAGCTAAACCAAATGAGGCTGCTCTGACATAACGCTAAATAAAATTAAAAGTCCTGATGAGATTTTTGTCATCTGTACTATTTTAAATTAATACAGCATCTCACATCCCGTAAAACAAAAATGCATTTTTGTCTCTATTCAAGGAGTTCCATTTTGAAAAAAAAAAAAAAAAAAAGAAGTAGAAAGACAATTACCACAAGACCTTTTGGAATCTGGTGGGAATAAGTGAAAGAAATGTTTACTACTCTGTACCAGCAAAGGTAAAATTCTCTTAAAGCCTGCTTGTGTCAAGTTTAAAGAAAGTTCAGAAGCTTTAAGTTGTTTTTTACACATGCCACTCTAATACAGAGAATTTTGTATTCAGAAGCTAATCTTTCACTTTTTCAGACCATCAGTATTCACTGTTCAAGTTCTTAGCTTCCCTTTTCTTCATCTGAGACTGTCTGCATACAAAATATTTATTGGTGGAATTAGATCCAATCCTGATAGCTTAAAAATCTGTAAAATGTATACCCACATTCCCATTGGAAAATAGTAAAAAAATTCCCCAGCTTTCATTTATTCCACACGAATCCATCACTTTAGAACATCATGTATGTGACTTAACATGCAATTACATTTAGAAATCTTTCATTTATCTCATAATTGTCATCAACAAGCTTTGGGTAGAGTAGATTACAGTGATTAAGTCGTAATTTACAGTCATTAATGCCTTTAAAACTCAGAAAAAATATTTTTTAAATGAAGAAACATTTTGAAGGAATGGTCTAAGCCTACATCAAAATCTGCATTCAAAACTCTTCAGTAATATGTCACTATTATATTAACAGTGTGCTCAGTTTTGTGAAAATCTGATGGTTTTAGAAGAAAAAAAGTGTCAGATTAATACAATTCATCAAAATTTAAAAGAATTTCCAAACAGACATCTACATGCATGTTTCAAATGAAAAAATCTCATGTTAATAAATTAAACAGAAAAATATTTGAAATTTTGGATACTTTTCTGAATACAGATAACTATTCCAAAAGCAAAGCAAATAGTTTTGTAGTATTTTACATCTTCTGTAATACACTGAAACTTATACGGAATACACAAGGCTTGTTTTTAAAATAATTTTTTAAATAATTTTAAAAATAATTTTTAAAATAATTTTAAAAATAATTTTCAGGCAGAAGTATTTTGGCAATTTGTTTCCAGGTTTTCTAGTAAAATCTAAATGAATCAGAATCAAACTGATCATTAGATCAAGAAAGGGATAGGCTCTCAACCTAATTTGGCAGGTATCTATAAAGTGTTTTATTTTACCTTCTAGTGTGAAAAGAACCATAATTCATTACGTGGGAACATCCCAGAACAAGACTAATCAATTTCCAGGGCTGATGGTAGCAACAGTCTCTATGCACAGAACAAAAATTATTCTACTGAAGATGTGAGTTTTCTTCTTACTACTGTTAGGATCAGTATATCGGTAGCTGAGTGAATGGCCTGTGATTTAGACAACATTCAGATGATCTGGATAACCCTCTGATCTTAAACATTATGAAACTATTAATCCAGCTGTTGTCTATACTTTTAGACACAGATATATTTTGGTTTTCGAGTCTACAATATCTCTTGAATGTGTAAGAAGTATGAGATTTCAAAATTATCTGTTTTCAGAGGCATAAATCTTTCTTAGGCAATCTGCATTTACATTTTTGTTTAGCACCCCAGGCCGTATTTCTTATTTAATCTGCCTAATGTCAGAAGGAACCACAGTTCCATAAAGCCACGTGGTGATGAATAACACCCCTAATGGAGTTATAAATTGAGACTAATTGGTTTACGTGATTGTTAATAAGTCCCATTTCAGCTGGTTAATGGAATGTTGTTTGGCAAGGGAACAGAGCTAATGTTATCAGATAATTTTCTTTTGAAAATGGCTTAAATTTCAGTCTTCCAGATCCACAGGTTCTAAAAAAGTCAGAGCCATTCCTGCTAAAAAAATCCCTATAATGTGCCAACACAAGTAAATTCCAATGTTATCAATAATGTGGCTTTAATATTTCAGTACATTTTCACACCCTATCACCATATCCCACATTGCCTTCAAAAAGGGCCAAAATATTCCAATCAGTGAAACATTTCAGCAGAGACTTTAATCCCATCTCACAATTGCTTGAATGGTTTCAAATGTCACATAATGAACAAATAAATTGACTTTCATGAAAACCAGATTTGGCAGGAATGCATGAGTGCCTAGTTAAATAAGCAGACTAGGACTCCAGGGGTAGAATCTACCCAATTTGTTGTTTTTCAAGTGTAATAGTTCCTAAATTAGCATCAAAACATGGACTAGTTTGAAACTTGAAATTAATACCCACATGTGATTTGAAATTTGAAGGCTTGCCTGACCATATTAAGGTTCTGAGGACTTTTTTTTTAATTATCAGTATAATCCAAGGATGCAAAAATATATTGCCAAATCTGATATCCATAAAGCAATCTGTCTGCATCACTAACTGCTGCTTCCTTTCAGTCTTTTTGGTAAGTCTAAGAACACCATATTTAAGATAACATAGCAAAATTCATGAAGATTAGCAGTACTAACACGGGTTTTCCTGTTTATAAGCATTGACAAACTTATACTTCATAACACTAGAATACAAACACCACTAGGGCGCAGCTTAACAAACACAAGTATCTTAAAAAAGAAAAACAAAACCAACAATGAGTTTAATTTCTTCCTATGAGAGCAAGCAATAATTAAAACTCACATTAATATAATTGGGAATTAGCTTTTAGGGAATATATATGGTTGTACCTGTGTAAAATGAAGGTGTTCGAAGTTATGTGTGGTCACTGATAAAGGAGAGCTACATGAAACAATGTCCTGATGGGCAGCTGTCCTTAATTGTGACAGCAGTGCACAGGGAGAGTGGAAGCTCTCAGACACTACATATCCAAACCTAGCAGCTATTCATAGACCACAGCAGCATCTTGAAAGCAAATCTGGAATCAGTGAAGTTTAATATTCTCTCTACAGCTATCATCACCAAGCAACCTGGCCTCTGCATAGCACAAGAGCTCTAGCTTCTGAATGGCCTTCAAGTGTAATCCCATGTGGAATGAATTACAGCGACAGAATTTGGAGGCTACAATGGCAAGGATAACGTTGGAATGGTGAGCACTGGAGAGGTAGTTATAGCTGCCACAACACATGCAAATGCAGGGTGAGGATTTTACCCATGCATGCAACCAGGGGACACCAGCATTAGGGAGGCATAGAGGAAGGCGGACAGGAAAGGAATTACTAGAATGGTGACAGGTACTGGTAAAACATTGTAAAATGCCACTGACCTTAAAAGACTTTACAATTTCTCCTACACGAATACATTATTAAAATTTCAGCATCAGCTCAAAATAACTCGAGGGTTCAGTGTCAACCAAGGTATTACCAGCCCAATCCAACACTTGTTTTATTGTATTTCTACCTCTTGCTTTTTGAAGCCCACTTGTCATTCAGTAGGACTTTATCCACATTCCAGTACATGTGACTTGAAATATTCTTATCACTCCTGATGTTTTTATATCATTACAAAGAAAAAAATGTGAACTTAATATCTGAAATTATTTGATTGAGAACAAGCATGGTAAGTATCATTTGACTGTCTCATTGCCCTCTCACACTGTACTTTGTATTATGACTTTTCAGATAACAACATGAATTAATACAAATACAGGCATGTTAGCAAGAAATGAGCATTAATGTCCTGAGGTATTTTATCTTAAAGACAGGTGTCTTTTACTGATTCCAAAAAAATTCAAAGGAAAGCAGTGCCAAATCTTAATTAAACACTCTGTTCTCAAATCTTAATTTAACACTCTGTTCTGCTCTCTGCCTGATTGTCATCTCCACTTCTCCCAGCCACCAACCAGCATGAAGACAGGCACAGATTCTAACAGAAGGAATTGAGGAAATTATAACTGAAACTGGATTTTCTCTCTCTCTTGCTCTGTTATTGATTTTCACAACTATTCGCAATGAGAAAGGAAGGAGAAGAGAGTGAGGTTCCCAGTGGTTCACATATGAAACTAGACAGGAAGGTTATAGATTTTGGCAAAAATATTTTTTGCAGTTATTCAGTGCTCACGTTTAGCTTGTTTTTCTACCTCCTTTCCCTCTCATGTCTACTTAACTTCTTTTATTTTAGTTTTTTTCTGGAATTTTTACTATGTCCGCTCTAGCTCAGATCATCCACATCCTTCTTAACTTTCTTGAAACTGAGTGCAGCTTCCCACTTTGCAGGGTAGGATCAAAACTTATATTGTGAAAAACAGCAGAGAATATGGATGAGGAAAAAAGAAAAAGAGATGAATCTTAAAAGAAGCATAGCTCACACAGGAGGGAAGATTGTTCAAAAGGTTGGCAATTATTTGGAGGAGGAAGGAGATGGGAAAGAAAAGGAAAAAAAGTAATTTCTACCAGTTCTTTGAGAAGTCTTTTCTGATTTTGCCACTGGTGTCTCATTTAAAAAAAAAAAAAAAAATCAACCAAATCAAAAATACAAACTCAAACACTGGAGATGGGTTAGAGAGAACTCAACAGTTTTAACAGTATCTTTTGGCTTTCACAGATATAATTTTGTAGTAACAATTCGCAGCTAATTTTAGGGGTCCTAAATTCCTAATTCTTCCTGAAAACTGCCGTAGATCTTTCATCATATGCTCCTTCATTTTGTTGGGTGAGATGACTGCACCTCATTCTTTGAGATCCATAGTACCAATGTCCTGGCCACCATGTAACTGGATTGTTGTAGTGCATGAGACATGAAATTGCCTCTTGTCATTTGGAAGCAGCAGGACATATTTGCCAACACTTCCATTTAACAAATTTACCTGTTCTGCAGTGGATGCCTCTAATTTTTCTAGTTGCAGTTTAGAGGGTTGATATCAAATTTCACAGACACAGTAACTCTGATATTTGCTTATGTGGGTGACTGTTTCTTTTTCTGTAATTCTGCACTTCAATTAGAGGAGGTCAGAAGAGCAAACTTTTTTTAGTGTCCTCAACTCTGGTGCTTCCTTCTGGTCCAAATCTTTTGATTTGCTGAACATAAGAAATGTGCTTCACAGTTCATCTTTTTTTGTGGGGACTTGTGCAATGGATGAGTTTGTAAAATGCAGGGATTTTAGCATGGCAATAATATCTGTCCTGAGCACAATAAAACTGCTTGTTTAATGTGTCAACAGAAGTTTAAAATTTGCTTTTAATATTTTGTACGTAATTTTTTAAGCATTCAAAGTAATTGCTGATTTTTTTTAAAAAAAAATTGAAATAAAATAATATCTTCTCAAATATTATGTTTGTTTCTTCCTTTCATAGCAAACAAAAATTTCTTATTTAGTTTTTTTTTCATCCCTTCCTTGACTCCTGTCCTGAAGAATATTTTGTATTTCACCTCTGTGTTTCTGGACTTTTATTTTTATTCTAGTAAGGATGTCACCACCTTTACATTAAAACTATTATACTCAGATGAGAAAAAGGCATGTTGCATTACTACATTAAAAATTTGTTTACGTCTTGAATTTTTTTCTGTTTATTAGTAGAGAGCAAGACAAAAGAAAAGAGTGAATTAGCAAAATGGGAACGCAGAGCTCCTGGGTTTTCTTTCCATTTCCATCTATTGTCTGTAATGTCTTGGAAGGACAGCCATATATTGCTAGGAAATCAGGAATGATCCAATGCTGCTTCCTGCTCCCTTGCTCACCTCTCGGCCAACTCTGATTGCCTCCTGGTCTCCTCCCTGTGGCCCACCCAGAGGTGGGTGTTCAGGTTCCAGCTGTGATGTGAGGAGATTGGCAATGGAAGAACCATACGTTTCCATGCGCCTGAAAAACTCCAGCTACCCCAGTTTTCCCTGCCTCCTTCTGTGCCTTGGTGTAATGCTTCAGGAGACATCAAATTTTTGTTTCCTACAAGGGGAAAGCTGAGGTTATTGGATTGTATCATACAACTTGTAAAGATTAGGTTCCAGAGAAGGGAACAACTGGTTATCCTAAGCCAGCATAAACTCACCCTGCTGAACCATCAGCAAAAATCCAACTATGATGGTGCACCCACAGTTTTCAGCTGTGGGGCAGAAACTCAAACAAATGCAAACATGGAGCTTTGAGGGGAATGAAAGTCAGTGCTACCTGGCAGCAAAAGTGTGCTTGACTGAAACTGTGCAATCTATGTGTTGTTTCCAATGAGTCCCTCGCCAGAGGACATGGGACCTGTCTAAAACTTTAAAGTCATAAACAAGTCATAAACATTCCAGCATTGACTGGATCACCCTATTTCATTTGTTCCTAGTCTTGTTCCTTCAGAGAATTTTTATATTTAAATAAAATCAGGGAAACTGAATGTTTTGCAATATTCATCTCTCTTCTTTTCCTCCACATTTTTCTGCCAAATTACTGGGAGTGTCTGAGTTCTGTCTAGGAAGAACTAGAAAGAATTCTGGTAAGATTTCCTACAACTAGTAAGAAATCACACAACTACAGAAGATGTATAAAAATAGTTTATATCTTCTTTAATATGCCTTGTACAGACAGCTTGCTGTTACCAACATTACTGTTAGCTATGCATCCCCTAAAGTGGAACCAGCTAGTGATATGAAGTCGATTGATATTACTGTCACTCACTAGCATGCGAAAATGATATTCAATGTAGCAGGGAGTCAGACAGATTAAAACTGCATATTCAGGAAAAACTGTGTCTGTCTGACTCAGAATTGAAAAGTGCAGGATCAGTTTGGGTATTTAACATCGGGTGGGAAAGAAGATGACATTTGGAACAAGGCAGGAAACTTTGTGGAGTGACTGACCTGTCATCAGCAGCAACATTGCCAGTGATCCACACCCACTTCTCTTTTAAGGTATTTAAAGCACACTGAAACTCTTTCTTAAACCCTCAACAAAAATAAGCAAGGGAGGGTTTCCTGCAGTCTTCATAGCCCTGAAGGGCAAGAATATCTTCCAGTAAATTCACCATACTGCAACAATGCCAAGAGCCTCTAGAAAGTGAAAAGCTTGGGGGTAGTTAATGGATCAGACAGTCCATGATCCCAACTGACAAGTGCAACTTAAACTTTAAAATATGATGAACAAACAATCCCAGATTAAGCACAGTAGTGACTTGCCTGTTCCCATATTTCCCTGCTGTTGGGATTTTACATGTTACACCATGGCAGCCATGCAAATCGATTACAACTGGAAATGACAACTCTTCCAGTAATGCATATCACCATTGTTTAAAAAATGCAAAAAGCATTCCACAAGTAATATAAAATCTCTTGCTTCATCTCTTCAGTCTGAACAAAGAAAGTAAAAAACTCTCCATGCATACAATTAAACCCATGAGAACCAAACATGAGTACTCAGAGCATTTAAAAATGTTAACCGTACTGTGTGAGACCTATGGTCCTTTATGTGGTACATGCAGAAAAACCACTGAAGAATAAACCAGTGAGTCACAAACCCTTGTACTAGTATGAGAAAGGAAATACTCATTTTAGTGGAATAGAATGATTTTCAGATAACTGGGGCCTGAATAGTAGTAGTTGCAAATATAAATCCCATTCTGATCATAACTATGCACACAATCTTCAGATGTAAAGCATTTTGAATGGGGGCCTTTATAAAGAATCAATGGGTAATCACTGACCTTGTTGGAATTTTGAGTGTATAAATTGAACCACCAGGAATAATTTACTTCTTGTAGAGTGTACAAGACATGGTCTACTTCAGGTCTGTTTTTCTTATCTCTTTTATCTAATGTAATGAATAAAGCTGTACAGTATTTTCTTTATGAAGCTTGTCTTGCAAAATGGACTATGTGACGTTCTATAATTTGCAAATTTTCTGAGTTTTATTACCATTTTATTACTACAGAATTAGGAAAATTGAAAATTTTTCAGTAATTTTTCCCCCCAAGAGAGTTATTTTTTCCTCAAAATTAGAAGCATTTTTATTTGAAAATGAATCTGTATTCTCAGAAAAGTAGGGGTTTATTTTTGCTTCAAATTGTAACAACACCTAGGGAAACCATCAGCATAAAAAGGTACATGCACTTCCAAATCACATAAAAGGACAAAAATTCCTCAGATTAAACAATTTTGTATTTCATTGCTATATTTTGTCTATGCCCAGTAGTCAGAACTTACACAAGAGTGTCTGATAGGCAGCCTTCCTGTGGCATTACATAAGGTGACACACAATTGTCTTCAAATAAGGCCTTGTCCACATCGTTTCCATATTCTTAAGCCAGAGATCTACTAGGGGGTTACAATTTTTCAGAGTGACAGGGTTGGAATACATAGTGTACAATTTTCCTTTCCACTCCCACAGAAGAATCCCATGCCTGCAGTGAACCCCTGGCATATATAAATATTTAAAATAAATATGCTTCTCTCCTTTTGGCATTTCTTCAAGCTATGGTTTCCAGCCCTGATATCCAATATAAGCTATGATGATTAAATAAATATATTGTGTCTCACCAGTGGCTTCCACCATGTGCTCTCAGAGGCACTTTCTGCTTATGATGACTGTTAAACAAACTCTTAAATTCAGAATCCAAAAGGTCAAGTGGTAAAAAGTATTCTCCTCCATTGGCACAATAAACAGAAGGATTTAATCTGCTGACACTTCAGGTGCCCCGTAGCTCTATTTCTTTTTTACCTATCCCAAAATAACAACTTTTGCTTTTTCTTGTGTAAAGTATCTGTGCCTGAGAACAAACAAAAACTTTGTTCTCCTCAGTGTTTTTCCCAAAACACTGAGCAAAAGGGTTGAGGGCCAGAAAGCATACTTTCTGTATTTCACAGTGTTACATTTTCCTTAATTACTTCTATTCAAAATCAGATTTTTGGTAGAAAAAACCTATTTTCAGTCCTTGGAAAATTAGAGAAATCTATTTCTTAGGCAAAACCAGGGTAGACCAATATGCCATTAATTGCCATGGCTGCTCTAGTGCTAGGGGATTGATTAGGTGAGATATGACTGCTAGGATCATCTGGGCAAGCTACTTTCAAGGCTGTAGAAGAAGGTAAAAAATTCCAGCCTTGGAAAAAACTTTTTGTGAAAGTCAGCTGCACAGAAACAATCTCATAATCCTCTGTAAATGGGCAAATGTGAAATGCTCGCTGCTGCTGAGTCTGAGGAAAGATCTGCCTTTAGGGAAGTGTTTCTCATACAGTGTCTTTGGTGTGGCTCCAACTTCTCTTTTTTGTGTTATCCTACATGTTATTTTTTTAATATCCTTTAATTAATGCTTTATGTGATTGCTCTGTGATAAATAAAAAATTAGATTTGAAAAGTAAATTGTCTAAAATGTTTTTCCAAGCAAATATCTGTAAAGGAGCTAGTTAGAATAACAGCTCACTTTTTCTCCTAAATAGAGGGCTGAAATTCCAAATTTCATTTCTAAATACATATGGAGAAACTGTAACCAGGGAGAAAGAACAGAAAGGCTGAACCTGCTGCAGTTCACAGGAGACATTATATAATTGTAGAGGGAATTTTAAGTTACAAATTGTCACAATGACTGAAACAATGCCCATAATCTTCACCATATTTCATCTTCTATCCCACTAACAACATATTGGCTATGCTGTCCTTTCCAAGCTCTGCTGCAGAACAAACTGGGATCATGCTTCATCTGGCAAAGTGTTGGGCAGATTAATCCATGACCAAAGAATTCTTTTAGGGCTTACCTGATGGTATCATTTTGATACTTAAAAACCTTTAGGTGCTTTTCTTGTTGAAGGTTATAATCTGTAGCTGGTGATACATAATGGCAAAATATATCAAAATAATTTGCAAATCCTCCTTGAGTTACTACTCTGCTATTCATTCAGCTATTTGGGGGAAACTGGGATTGCCCCACTGCCTCAAAATAAGCAGAGTAAATTTCCTTGAATATATGAATGCATTGTGGTACCTGTGATTTGAAAGGAATCTGCAGACAGTCACAAACAAACAAGAAATCAAAACTAGCTTAACCAGGAAGCTCCCCAATATGAAGGCAAAGAGTAACAGAAAACATAACAACTGTCATATTCGGTCACATCAAAAATCCATATAGCCTAGTTTCCTTTTCTCTTATACTGGCCAGGAACAAATGAATAGGGAAAATTTATATGGAATGGGAAACGAAAACATTCCCCACGGCTGATGCTAGACCTCCAGGTAATTACTCAGTTAAGCTCTTGAGTTTTATCCAGACCATGGAATTTAAAATTTTATTGCTGTTTTCTCTACCACTTTTTTGAGTTAATTCATATTTTTCCCTTCATAGCATCTCATAGCCAACACATGCCTCCATTTCATGACCATTCCTTCCCAGCTCTTCTCAATGCTCTATATCAGTTTTGCCCAGGTTAGATCCTGAAGAGGGTACTGAATAAGGTACCATGGTATCTTTAAAAAGTCTGCCTTAGTTTCCGGAAGCAGTCTTTGTATAAGCAAAAAGCTATAAGCTAACTTTTTCACTCTCTCTTTTAATTCCTTCTAAATTTTCCTTGGTATTGATCTTTTAACAAAATTATTGAAAAAAAGTCCTGATTCCATTATTCCATTATTATTTTTGATTATTTTATTATTATTACTACACACAACACGATTTCAAGTTGGAAACATGTCCCATTCACCCTGATTTTCCACAGTCAGAACAAAAAGCTCTTGCATTTCTATTCAAAGTCTGTTTCCTGGGTTTAATGAGTAAAATCCCTTTATTCAACCAGTATTCTGCAAACCTAAATCTCAAAGCATGAGATTAGTGAATATTTCTTGTAAATCCGCTAATATCCAGACATCCCTTTTCTTTTCAAAATATTTGTGAGAACTGAGTAATTTCCACAGCAAATTATGCAAATGTGCTGTACAAGCTCTCCAGCACAGCCAGCCAGTACAAATCCTGACCTTCCAATGCTCCTGCTGTTCTTGTGCTGGGCTTCTCTTCATCAGGCTGCCAATCTATGCTACAAAGCAAAGTTTTGCAGTGCTGTTAAGCATCCACTAGAAGCCAAGATAATAACATTGAGCTTATTTTAGACAAGAGGACTAAACCCAGGACCAAAGACTGAATTGGTCTAAAAGTAGTAGCTGAGATTGACACAAGGATAGCTAAGGAACTCTGCAGCCATGTTATGCAAATGTTCACCTGGATAGATTATTGGGTCAGAGATCAACAGAATGATGAAACTTCCTAACTTCAGCTCCTTACCACCTTCAGTAAAGAAAAGTCCTCAAACTATTAAATCTTAATTTAATCTACCAATAAGACATATCTGGATACATTGTATCACACTCAGTGTTCATGCTGAGATCAAATTTGTCATCAGGTGCCAAATATGCATCTTCAGAAATGTTGTATTTCAAAAAAAATATGTAGTTTTTTGCATATATGAATGCATTTGCGCTCTCCTAGGTGGATAACCAGAGGTATTGTAATAGCACAGTGAAAACAATAACAGCTCTCCAGAAAATAAGTGTTACATTGTGGTAGCTAGTATTAAGGTAATTTTCGCTGGAATTCTTAATTAAATTTTCTATTCTGATTAGAAAAAAGATTGGGATTTTATATTGTTTTCTTCTGGCTAGATGACGCGAAGACATAAACTTATTACGGTGCTATGTAGAGTTCAAATTTTCTAAAAAACAATGTGCAAAAGGATCTGTAGAGACCTTCAGAGTTTCTATATCATGCTATTGCTTTCTTTCCATAAAAGGCCAAGAAGAGAATCAGTAAAAAGTCTAACAAGGAGTTTTCTATTCTTTGTAAGGGTAGTCTATTTCTATTTCTATTTCTATTCCTATTCTTTCTTCCCTTTTTTAGAAGACTGTGCAGAGAAATGCTTTGTCTCTTTACGTAGTTATTATCTACTTAGTCCTAATAGATGTTAATCTGCTGATTTTTTTTTTCCTGGCTTCACAGATATTTTAGGAGTAGGGTTCTTGTGCAGTGGTGGAAATAAGTTGTTCTGTCAATTAGTGTAGAGCACAGAGAGCATTGGAATACTTACTATTCAGTATCTTAGTTACTTCACAGGAACCTGGACAGAAGAAGAAGAAACTCCTGCACACCATAAAGCTATTTTTCTTTGGAATGCTACAGCATATAAAGACATACCGAAAGGCTATCTGGGCCTCAGGGAAATAAAAGAACCTAGTGTAAGGTTCTTTTTGCTGTGCATGTGGAGAGATAATCAGTTGAGAAAAAAGATCTAAAATACCAAGAAGGCAGAAGGGCAACCTGCTGTTAAGCAATAGAGAAGTGCTGAGGAGTTGGGTGTGTCTAAAGTCCCTTTCTCTATGTGATTTAGATTATGTTCTCAGGTTTGCAGGGAAATAATTTTTTTCTTTAACCCTGTATCTACTTATGTTTCACTACACAGGTATGATAGAACCAAGGAAGGTGTCCCCCCAAAAGGGCCCAAATTGACTACAGAAGAGCCATGTAGATGACTAAGAGAGATTTACTGACCCCTAAACTGTCCCTGGTCTAGCTTTCCTATCTCTACAGGTTCATCCCAACTTCACACAACTTCCATCACACCACAGCTTAAAAACTGTGTAACTTGCTGTTACAATACTTAATGTTGCTGCAAAGCAACAAGACTGAAATATATGTTACTATCCTTGGGATGGCACAATCATTTTTGCTTACTTTCCAGAGCAGATTGCTCTGACTGACTCTCACCACAATTTATTTCCCTTTATTCTTGAAGGACTAGGACTAATCTCTGTGATGTCCTTGAATGTATTGCCGTATGCACATCTCTAGATAAATGTGAATGCAAAATACTTCCATGCTGGAGCCCTCAAATTCTGATAAAACTATTACAAATTCACTGCATCAGAAACAACACAAGAAGTAGCAGGACTCCTTACAGGTAACCTGGAAGGTGGAGAAAGATACTAAAAGTGCGAGAACTCCATAACTAGTCCATCAGTAAAATTCCTTACTTCAGTTTGAGTCACATACTCTAAGGCAAAGGCTATGTAAAGGAGTACTCTCATTCTTTCCTCTCAGCTCACAAATTTTGAATTCCTTTCTGTGCTCAACACCAACTTTAAAGAAACCCACACAAGAACTTCATGTTTAGAATGGATCATTTAATGATGAGTACTGTTTTCCTCAGGGAAGTCTTGAACAGACATTTAATCCTTTAAGATAACAAAAGGATACATGACCTGGAACTTCCACACCTGTGTAAGTGCTGAATCTAACAGCATATAAAAGCTGTTGGCTCAGACTAAAAGCAGAAAAAAGTAGTTTGAACATGTCACCTGTTGTAATGATCCTCTCAAAAGAAGCAGCTGGATAAGGGATCAGGATCAGAACCAGAGCAACTGGGGTATAAGAAAAATATTGAGCTTCTTGACTCTGAAAAAAATTGATTGCTTGGGAACTTTAAAAGAGTGAAAAGAAAGGCATGTAAAGATAGAATTTTTAGACGATGGTTCTTGACTAAGATACTGAACTTCAGTGCAAGTCTCATTTAGCTACCTGTCTTCTTTTTACCTGTTTAAAGCCCTAGAGCTCATCAGGAAGCCTTTCTTGTGTTATAATGTGCTATGATGTTTATGTGCTCCTTAGAAGCAAAACATTTATGTTAATAGTAAGAATACTGTTCATTTCTTCACACCTTCTCTACAACTTTCAGCTGACATGTTACAACAAGCCAAGGACACATATCACTACTGAAAACTCCACAGATAATAATCTCATTCTTCTCTCACCCACTTTTGTGAACCGGCTACAGGAAGCAGCAGTGTTCTGCAAAGCAAAGCATAGAATTGGCAAAAGCTATTTTCAGCTTAGTCTGTACCTTTGGGTTTGACTCGGAATTATCCACCAGGTGTTGTGTTTGCTTGCTTTCCGTCAAAGTGCTGGCAAATGTGGAGCAGGTTATCTTCACATCTCTTTTGTAACCCACAGCTTCATTTAAAGTGAATTAGTATTTTCTTTCAGTAGGTTCTGTTCTGAGTATTGTAATAGCTTGCAGAGGAGAAAATGAAAAAGTGCTAGAAGGATCTATTACTGCTATGCAACATTAATGATTTTAATTGCAATATGGAAAGGATTTTTTTTTTTCTGTTTAAGTAAAGGAAAAATACAGATGGTGATTATGTCTTGTGAGTTCACTTTCATTTGTGCTTCCAAAATATGGCACTGAGCAACTAACTGGAAGAATATTTTTTATGATATGTTTCATCAAGACAGATAAACATCTCCACAGTTCAAAACTATCAAGAATGTTCAGAAACCAGCACACTTTGTGACTGAGCAGCTGTTCTGTACTTTAATGCTGCTTAAATTTAAAAAGTCAATAGCTCTCCTTAAAAATGCCATGCAGTTTTCAAGAATGATAACTGTTCTGCTTGGGTTTTCTTTACTTATGCTTGACATTTTGAAACAGTTATAATTGACATTATAACTGACTACCTGTCAGAATCGAATTGCATTTGGCTGCTAAACAACATTATCCCTATTGATAGGATTGTCCATCATTGACTAGCATTAGCTTAAATGTTTGCACTGCATTACAAACTCATTTAATTAATAATGGCCAAATCATCAGAGTTTGAGATTTGTTCAGATGTGGAAAAGGACAACAAACCTTATCACTTAAATTTTCCTAAGATGGTTACACTTTTCAGTCATTCAAAAAGTGTCAGGTATTGCAGACAATGCTGTCTATTGTGCAATCCAGGATACTGGAAGAAGTATGGTTACATTTATATTGCTGTGTGGTTTTGCTTCTGATACAATTTCCAGCAGAGGAAGCTTCTTCAACTGTTCAGCTTAAATTTCAAATTTATTTAGCATGTATGTTCAGCAGTCTAGCAAACAATCATCAAGGAATACTGGGCCTGGGCTTCTTCCCCCTTTCAATATTCTTTTCCAGTCTCAAGCACCTGAGTCATCCCATCCTGAATCTCCATACCCATTGACATTATTTCAATACATCTCTAGAAATTTTCTTTGTGATCACTGCTAAATGTTTTAATGAACATTGCAGTGCCTATGAGCTGACATGTTCACAGTAGAGATCAAGGATGTAATGGAAGCATGAAGGAAGAAAGGCATTCTTATAAGTAAGAAGACACTGGGGGATTTTCCATAACGTTGCTCACATCTGTCCTAAAACTGTGCCTACCTGGGACAACGTAAGGTACATTGTAAGATACACTGACTTGTGTTTCTTCTCTGGAGGAACAAAATATGAACACTGGCTGATCCAGCTTGCAGGAATTATCTTGCTTCTCTCATACCTTGCCGAAACTGCAGCCAAGATCAGGAGTGTATGCTCGATGTTAGGGGAAAAGAACAGTCTGAGGAATAGTTTGCATTCAGTAGAGACAAAATAGGAAGCTCATGTAAGCTTTACAGACTTTTCCTTCTGGGTTGTGTTGGGGTTTGGGTTTTCTGAGGGAAGGTTGTTCATCTAGCACTAGTAGCTCAGAAATATTCCTGTCTGAAGCAGCCTGTTTTCACTGTGGCAAGAGAGGAAGGGCAGGAACTGGTTGGATGAGCAAGTACAGCCACACTGGGTAGTTTTCCAAGTGGTCTGATGGTGACAGATGCATTCATGTATGCGGAGTAGCCAGCTGGAGCACGACACCTGGCAAAGCAATTCTAGGCTCTCCCTATGGCTTATAGATGGGAGATTTCAATCTCCTGGCAGTTCTTATCTTGAGGCCTTGCCAGTAGTGTCACAGAGACTTCTAGTGGAAAAAGGAGCTATGACTGAAAAGCCAAAGGGCTAGCACTCTGTGAGAGCTGTAGCTGTGCTGCTCATCATTTGGGAAGTTCTCAAGTTATCCTTGGAAAAATGATGGAGGCTCTGACTCTGGTCATGGCTGAATATCTGAGAGTTTCATGGGCAGTTTTGTGTAGGTTTCCTCTGTGGCAGATGGAAAAATGTGCTGTTGCTGTGAGACTCTACCGAGCCCAGTGGTCTCTGCCACTGTCATTTCACAGGTGGCTTCATGTAAGGTTTTGGGACCCATGCACCATATTCCAATTTATCAGGTAATAAATGATATGAATTACAGTAGTGTCTGCATGAGAACAAGGTAGAGTAAAATATACAGTGTTTTGGTATATTAAAACCTTTTCCCTAAACATTCTCTAGGTTGCTACTTTTTTCCCTCTGAGGCATAGAAATAACTGGCCAGGTCATCAAGTTCAGCTTGACTGAACATTATAAAGTAATAACAAAAGGGCATTAATTTCCTGAAGATGCAACATTTAAGGACTGCTAGACCATAGCAGAATTTATTCATTCAGAAAAAAGTATTTGCCAACAGTCCCAGCATGCTTCCAGTGTTTTAGAAAACATGTTGAAGGAAGCAAGAGCAAATCAGAAAAATGCTCAGAGTGCTACTTCAGTCATATTCTCACCAACCTCTCTATCTATACATGGTACAAAACCTGCAACAATCCCAAGTTTAGTCCAGTTTTAAGAGAAATTCTTTCTTTCTATATTTTCTTAACTGAGTAAAAGAATAGCTGTCATGGCACCGTTTTGAGTAAGATTCTGTGGTTCAGAGGACAGAATTATCTCTTCAATTGGTCTTGGCAAACGTGTTTGGACACGAAGCATGAAAGTCTTGTAAAGTTATCTTCTGACTTGTAAATGTTTAGAACCACCTCCTGGCACTTTTAAATCACTTGGCTTCTCATACGAATATCTAGTCAGAGGAATTTTGTATTTGCTTCTCACAAAGTTCATCAAGGGCTTAGGGCTTCTTTGGAGTTCACGAATACTTGCAAGACAAAATAGAGAAATTGCCACATGTTTTTAAAAAATAAATTCATGCAGTAATTTACTCATTTAGAGTTACAAATATAAAGTCCTTGATATGCCAGCCATCGAGCTCTTTTCTTGACTATTCAAAATGAAAAGATTTGCTGCATGTATGGTGGTATTGCCTGGAAAATTCTTTATTTTTTCACTCTGCCCAGAGTATGCACTGATTCTGGACACTGAAAACTGGTAATATTTATCAACAGCTCAGAAACATGTTCTAGGCTGCCCACATCGATTATCAGAGCTTCAAAAAATTCCTGACTTCACTGGTAATATGGTTGAACTTCAGAAATTCAGAGGAAGACCACTTCAGAAATAATAATCCCTCAGACTACACTAAGTGTGTAACAAAATCATTCAAATTCATGAATCTCCTTTGAGAAACATTTTGAACTGTAAAACTGTAAGTAGCAAAAACTGTATGAAATGCCAAAAGGGCAGCTTCAACGGAAAGTTTTGCTGGAGGGAGACAGATAGACTCGAGAGGAAGCTGTCCCTACATTATTACTGTCATCAAGTTACTGCTCTGTGGACAGGAGTGACCCAATCACCTCAGAAACAACAAGGGGGAGGAAGGAATAAAGACTATTGAGGTTGATGAAAAGATATTCCATTTTCTCCTTTCCACCCATTTATTTTTCATCTCACTTCCCCATAGCATCTGTTTTGCAAAGCATTTTTAGTGTTCTTCCACTGTAGAGAGCCCAGAGAATTTTTAAGGCACCAGGGCCCAGCTCTATTCGGCCCAAATTCTCCCACGTTCAGATTCTTCTTTTCCCAAGAGTTTTTTTCTCCTCGTTCATGGACTTATTGTAGCTATTAAGACTCTCCTCACCAGAGTATTTCTTCCTGATTTATTCATCACAGAAAAATACAGTTAAGATTATATTAAAAGCATGAATTAAATGCTACATTACTAGGCAGTTTGCATCGATGTAGATACTCACACATGCTGTTACTGTTCTCATTCCAGAACCTTTGTTAGTTTCAGTATCTCTCCATCATGCTGCAGTCTGACAGTGTAGACATGCCCTGAGATTGATTAGAAACGGCTGCCTCCACCCTTAATTTTCACAGATGTTCCATTCTTTAGCTTCCTCTGTGCCTCTGCTACAGCTGAGATATCTAGTTATAGCTTGAAGACAAACCTGAGTTACTTTTTAAAATGCCTGAGCATCAACAGCAGTATAGAGAGCAACATCATCTGAAAGTCTCAGGAAGTATAAGCAGATACAACTCGTGAATTCAACAGCTCAGACATGCCTGTAGGGGCTACAAACACTACCCTGACCTGGGTGATCCACAAGGTAGATATGTTTTTGAGAGAGTGAAATTCTTTTGGTTTGATTTGATTTGATTTTTAATCCAGGTGATAGTGTACTTTCTCACAGAATCCAATAGATTTTCACTGTCTTCCCACTCTGCAGGGCATTATCTGTGGGAAGGGATAGGCTACTGTCAGATCATTATCCTCATGCCTTTCTTTGATTATCCTTTGCAATCTGGCTGAGTGACTGAGAGGTTTGCATTAGAATAGAAAGGTATATTTTGTTTCTTTATCTTAGGGTTTGCATTTGTCAGAATTAAAATCCAATTTATTTGAACTCTACAGTTTTTGGGTAAATCCATTATACTAAAAACCAAGGCATTTAGCTGCTCTAGCTGCTGTCTTTGCAAGGAAGATATTTATTTACAAAGGTATGCTTTGTGATAACGTTGTACCAGGCAGCAAATTGAAAATGAGCGATGGATAAACTTGTTTCAAAATGTATTGGAAATTATTGATTTCTTTCAGATACCAGAAAAACAAACATGAAAAAAAAGAGATAGTAATCATATACAACATAGCAAGCATGTATTTTCACTGATAGTTAATATTTTATTTTAACATTTTCTATTAAGGGTGCACATTGTAGTGGTGCAGAGATTTATGTCCTCAATATCGTATTGGCTTTTTACAACAAAGAAATGGATATTTGCAAAAAATTATGTACTTTATTGATCAGTGTTAAGGGATTTAAAGCACTTTATTTCCTGAAAGTATTTTTTTTTTTTTTGCATACTGATTCTCATATATGTTAATTAAAACTGTTCAAAAATTCAATTGTGTAAAAATATTGGAGATATATTGTTGGGACCAGCTAGTTAAATCCCATAGATAATGAATTGATTTTTTTTTTTTTAAATGCTAGATGGCTGATGCACAAGCATTCTTTTCTTAAACACTGTTTATTAACAGAGAAAAGACTGAAACACCTTTTCAAATGTTTGTATGTAACTAAGTCTTTCCATAATTCTCTGTTATAAAAAACTTGAGATACTTTTTGTCCATGCTAAGGATTTAAACATACCACGTAAGACCTTTTACAAAAAAGTTCTGATTTTAGCTGAAAGCAACAAAAATATTATTTTTTTTTAAATCTGAAAGCAAGAATTTGTTTTTCAGTTTTGTTTAAAAACATTTCAACAGGAAGTAGAAAAAGTAAATTCTGATTTGCCTAATGCCAGCTAAGGAAAATACAAAACCAAACAACAATTAATACCTATTCAACCTATACAGAAACTTCATCCAGTAAAATTTCAGTATTTGTACACTGTCTGCCCAAATCTTAAAAATGTTAAAAAAATTCGAGCATTATTTTTATATAGAGAAAAAATAACTGATTGGTTTAGCTCAGATCTGAAACTGTGAATCTAGTCTGTTAGCTCAATATCAGGCCATGTTTCACAAAATGTTAGTCATGATCAGAAGTCATGGCCTGCACTGAATTCCATCCACTGCTTTTTTTTTTTTTCCCCCCGTTGGAAAGTATGTATCTGCTTTGTGTGGGCAAAGGCAGCTGTGTACAGCAAAATATTGTAACAGATCTGCATATGTGTACATATGAAGGTTTTGAACAGACTGTTTCACAGTATTTACTCTTCTGAAAGCACAGTTATGTGAATAAGAGGATCCAGCCTGCATTTCACGGTACTTCTGTCCTAGACCCAATATCGTAATTGGACCACAATCGTGCTTCAGGTATGTGAGTGCAAGCGAAAAGTCCTTGTGAGGAACAATCACATTGAAGTTCTATTTCATATCTCTAGTTGTCCTTTTTCCTTACACTCATTTAATTGGTGCTAAGTAAGATTTCATATCTTCAAAATCCCCTATATAGCCTTATAGCTGACCTTTATAATTGACTGAAAAACTACTAGTTAACATACACAGTAGAAACTCACACAAATACAAAAGCGTTTTGTTAACTCAATTGCTGCAGGTAGTGGAACGATCATAATGTACAGTGTAATACTATGCTAAAAATGCTGAGGCAGAAAGCCAGGGCAGAGAGAGATCTAAAGAACTGTAATTCATAGCTCTTTATCAGTAGACATACAATATGTACTACATGGTGATGTACCCGACTACTTGTATAAAATAACAAGCCTCGACTAAAATGTAAAGTTCTTAGTGTTATGAGAAAGCCGCAGCATTCAAAGGATCTCATGCAAGAAATGAATCTCTGGCAACAGAAAATTATAGCTGCCTCAGATCTCATTTCACAGTAGAGAAATATGTGAAAATTTATGGCATTTTGCACTGAGATGCTCTGAAAACATCATTGAGGTGCTCTGTGAGCTCTAAAAATAATTTTACTGGAAAATGAGTATGCATAAAGTTCTCCAGCTTTTTTGTAATATCTTTTAACACAGAATGATAATTCCAAGTAAATTCCTTCCAAAATAGAAAAAAAAAAAAATAGCTCCTCAGGCTAACAATAAGTGAAACTTCATAGAAGCCTATCTGTATCTCCTAGAGAGTAAGAGGTTTCTTTCAGTCCTTTCTCCTACATGCACAGAACCTGGTCTCCGAATTTACTGACTTCAATATTTATTTATTTTGCATATTGCCATAGCACTGAAATATAGTGAGATGTATTTTGTTAAAACATTTGTACCTGCAAATACACACAGACACACAAAGGCACTTTTCCCTGTTAGAAAATCAAGAGTGTAACAGCATCACCATATCTGCTACAGGCCAAATTTGGCTATGCAAATATAGATCTGCTCAAAAAACTCCTTAGCAATGAGTGAGCAAATGTCAGCAACTCCAGAGGATGTTTCAAGAGACATACAGCATCCTCTGCTGTCCCTATGCAGCATGTCCAGAAATGTTGAGGGCAAAAGCTCCTGAGAACTACTCCTGCCTGTCTGTGGCTGTCTCATGCAGAGCTGTGAGAGCAAAAGACATCTTTATTAGGTTTGGGTAGGACATTACATTACATGTGTTTGCCCTTGCTTCCCTTCACTGTAGACAAAAGTACTGAATGTAGAAAATAATAAAAGCAAGTGACTGTAGATATTTCCAAGTCAAATTCATGTCAATGCATGGGCCCAAACTAAGTATTTGTGGCAAAATATATTACACCAAATCCTATCATGACTTTCGTAATATATATGTATTACCACATGGACTGAGCAGTACTTAAGATGATGAGACTTTTCCACTAAATCCCTGTCTTAGTATGTAATCATGGATCGTAAATGAAAAACATTATTCTTTGGAGGCAATATTATCCATGGGTCAATAGTGGACACCTCATTTACTTTTAACCTCTTTTTTGTGCTCTTTTTCTTTTTACTATTTTCAGCAACTGTGTCCTTGGTAACTGATGTCAGTGGAATTCTGCTGCTGTAAATGGGACCAGGATCAGTTCCGTGACAGGCCAAATATGCTGCAGAACCCTCCAGATGAACAATTATGTTGTTTGAACTACATATGCTTTTCCTATGATCCTATTTCCTATGATCCACCCTGTTAAGGTGGAAGACAGTTTCAAACTGTAGCTCTCGCTGATAATGTTATCAGGAGTTTTTCCTTCCCAAATTAGGGAATTTGGAAGAATTAATTCATTTCTGTAAAATTTGATGCTATGAATTTTTGAGGAAGAGATTAGGTCAGTTATGTTTTTAAAGATGGAACTTCAAAGAAATAAAAATCCCTATCTGAATAAATAGCTAATCACATGTTAACAGAAAGAAAATTGCCAGCAAACTTCTATGAAAAAGGAATCTTGACTTTTGACAACATCTAACAAAAACAAAACAGAATGCTGCATAGCCAGAATTTTTGCAATGAGACCTCTCAGGGGCTTAGAATTAAGCAAGTGCTAAGAGCTTTACTGGACCATAGCCAAAATGCTCAGAAACCATGCAGTTTCTCCTAAGGCTTGAATACTTTTGAGATATTTTCTATTATATGTATATGTTCTATTAGTCACCATCTTTCCCTAATGCTTGCTCAATATAACAAAAAACATTGTACTTACTACAGAAGCATGAGATTTCCCACTGTTGACCATTATCCATGCTGGAAATTAATAGTATGTTCTTAGTCTGGGAACTTGATTCTCCTCTTCATTTATAACTTTTATATTAGTGGAATTATACAGAAGAGCTTTTTATTCAAAAGGATTTTGAATGCAAAATGCATCCTGAAAATGGAAATAAATTACATTGACCTTAGCTTATAGCCTCTGATATCGACTTTTAAATATGGTTTTTCCCCCTATGCCAATATGTTTTCAGCCATTTGCATGATTGGTAAACAATTCTTCATGCAATCTGTGTAACGCTGACATGGTTTACGAGACATGAAATTATCGAAATATAAGAACGAAAGGTAGAAAAAAACCCACACCAAAACTCCAACTCCCACCTCCCTGCAAAATCTGTAGTTATAGTGGTAGCTGAGTAGGAACAGGTTAAGGCAAAATCAACATGTTTGTTCATTTAAACAATCCGAATAACTAGAAGTAACCATGGCATCAAATTAGTAATTTAATGCCAATTTCTCATCTTTAACAGAAAAAACAAGACAAAAACCACCTACAATTTTTCTTTCTAATTTACTGTGGATCCATGTGCTAGTACTATAGCAATTATACAGGCACTGTCAAGACTGAAAAAAAAATATATTTTTCTTCCTTGGTAACCTTTAGCTTAGCACTTCAGAATAATATGCTCACTCTACCACAATTACGCACAATAAATATGAGAATGACTATTGTGGTACTTTTTACAAAAAGATATTTGTCAGAAGGAAAATACTTTATGATATGGAATTAGCTTTAACTTGCACATGAAAAGAATTTCAAAAGCTTTGAGGTATAAACTATCATAGGCACATCACTCAGAATGCAGCCAGACTTAATGAGTCTGCAATTTGTACAAGTCTTATGAGGAGGGGCTATCTCAGGTGATTCCCTGCCCCTGTACTCGCCACGCATAATTTGAATTGCCCACAGTTACTACTCAGTAACAGGATACTACATTTTGTTCTCATGTTTGGAAGCAGGAGGTTGTCACCACAAAAAATTCCATGACCTGCACTGTAACCTATTCCAGATGCCAAGGAACAGCATCAACTCTCTGATGCCTTAGTTGCCTTAAGTCTATGGAAACACTGCTAAGAGAAAGAGCAGAGAGATTAGAAAAGATCATAGAATATTTAAGGGTGGAAAAAACTTTTAAGATCATCAAGTCCAACCATCAACCCATCATCACCACCATGTTTACCCTTAAACCATGTCCTCAAGTCCCGTTATGTTTTTTGAGCACTTCCAGGACAGTCTGTTCCAATGCTTGACAAACCTTTTCATGAAAAAATCTAATCTGAACCTCCCCTGGAGCAGCTTGAGGCATTTCCTCTCATCCTGTCACTTGCTATCTAGCAGAAGAAGCTAAGCCCCACCTTACTACAACCTCCTTTGTTGCAGCTTTGGAGAGCAAGAGAGATCTCCCCTCAGCCTCCTTTTCTCCAGGCCGTACACCCCCAGCTCCTTCAGCTGCTCCTCCTAACACTTGTGCTCCAGATACGTCACCAGTTTTGTTGCCCTTCTCTGGACTCAATGACTGTCTTGTAGTGAGATGTGGGAATGTGAATGGAAAAGCTGTAAGTCTTGACAAAGATTATTGCCCAAGCTTGGGCAATACAGTAGCTTCCTACAGTTTAGGAATAGTTGCTGACAACTTGCCTGGAGAAGCCAAGCTGATAAGGCCCCAACTGTATAGGAAATTAATTGATTTGAACATTTTAAATTAACTTACAGATATAAAAATTTGGATGAACATGTAGCCAAGGACTAAATAATGGAAAATAGTATGGCTGGATAGTATAAAGACAATTCATTGGAGATTGTCCATCAAAAGAAAATAGCTGGGTAATTGTTTCAGTGCCTAATCCATAGCCCCCTGAAGTCAGTGGGAATGCTTTAAAGGGATTTCAGGTCAAAGAAAACAAATTAAAAGCACAAACCTGCAAGCACACATACACTGTCAGTGTGATGGTCAAAGGGTGGCACTGTGAAAGAGAATGGTGGACCTTCAAATGGCCCCAGAAGGAGTGGATGTAAAAAATGCAGGTGGAATTTCTTCAAGCTGTCCTGTAAAGATTTGTGCAGGGGGGACACAGGACACCTCATATAAGGCAGTGTCTCTGGTCTTTCATCAGAAGTGAGGAGATCTGCTGTACTATATGCCGATGGTGAGAGCTGCTATCCCAGCTGTCATACAGGGGACTGGAACAAGAGCTCCAGCACTCAGAGCAAAACCTGCTGAAGCTTGTAATCAAGCTTTCTGGTAGGGATTAGTGCAATCAACTTCTGTGGAGAGCAGGCACAGATGGAGACCTGTAATACATGTTCACCAGTGAGTTACACACACATGGACAGGATGTAGCTGACCTTATGCTCTTGAATTTGTCAAGAACCACTAAAATTATTATCAGTGAATTTCTGCATCGGACTTGTGCCCTGAGAAAGACAAAAGCTATTCTCTTCAATCCTAATTCACCACCATGAAGCCTATTCTTTAATTCCATGAGGAATAATGGCCTGTGGGTTTAACTGTGTGCTGTACAGAGATGTTTGTGGGAATGGACTCCATGTATTTGCCATGAGAGCAAAATAATATATTTTGGTGGGAAAAAAAATAAAAGACACCCCACACAAAAGAAGGACCACAATTCAGGGCTGTTAGCATGGACTTCTTTTTTTGCAATATATATGTTAACAAGGCTTACTGGCAACAAAATTTGATTTTCTGGGTAGTATGAGATACAAAGAAGATGTGTGATACTCCCTCCCTCAGAAGGAAACCTTGCACGAATGAGTTTTATCTGAGAGAAGCTCTGTCTTGCTTGCTAATTTCCAGAAGTATCATTTATTGTACTTCAGTCTCTTTTCCTTTTGCGTAGTCTTTAAGGTAAAGTGTGGCGGAGGACAGTGTAATACAGTGCTCTACTGTGCATGTGCGTATATTTTTAATTGTGATATATTTTAATGAAATACATTTTCATCTATTAAACAGCAGTGAGGCAGCACTTATTTCATCCCAGGAATCAGGATGCACTAAAAATTCAGTATTTTCATTTTGGTGTGTTAGTATGGATGAGAAGAAATCTAATATCTTGTTTTAAACTGGTGTGACATATATGTGAGAAAACTTGTTGAGCTGATTTATGCAGAAATATGTAAATATGTATAAAACCACCCAAACATTGACATGACTAGGTTTGTAATTTTCCTGAGCAGTTCTGACTAGTGGCACAGCTCAGTTTACTGTGACTTCATGTATGATGATAAAAGAAATATGAGATTCTCCTTTTGGAAGAAAGACATCACAATATATTTACACTTCAGCAAGGCAGAAGGGCAAGGGTGAGCAGGGAAGAATAACTTTTCAAGGTTTTTTACTGTTTGTTGCCTTTGAGATACTCCAGCATATCCTACCAAGTGTCTGGCTGCTGGTGCAGAGCTCAGGTCTCGGATAAGTATTGTACTGTACCTGCCAGCTCAAGCAGCACTAGATGCCCTTGTTTAAGCGACTTCATTTCCCTCTTTCTATTTCAATCCTAGCTGGAAATCTATATGTCTCACACCTTGGAAAGGTCACAGCTGGGTGTTGGCTCAAGGCTTATCTTCCTTCAGAGGGCAGTGGAAAGCTGTGGCCCCGGGCTGAGTGCAGGGTTTCAGTCCAATGGCAATTAGGTAACTTTTAGAAAGAACTTTAAGAAAAAAGAATTTCCAAGTTAATATCCACTGAACACAGATAGATATATATATATATATAGCTATTTACTTCTTATTTTTGCTTTTGCAACCAAATCATAGTTAAAATGCAGTTGCAGCAATATATTTCTTTTTCATTCTTTCCTCTCCAAATTCAAGGAAAGTATGCTTTCAAGGTAACAATGTCAGGACATTCCTCACTGATATATACTTCAAAATATCTTAGTAAGATGTACTTCGAAAAGGAGGTACATTTCCTCTGAAGGATAGGCTGTTAAGAGGAACCATGCCTATTTGACCAGCTGGAGTTTTGCCTAGTTGGTCTTAGGAAAGAATTGCGTGATGTTATATATAAGTGTTGCCACTTCCCAAGGCTGTGCCAGAAGCCATGAGACATTTTAAACTTCTGATACAGACATGTCTTACTTAAGATACACACTTTTTAGTATGGATTTATTAACAAAATGTGAACAGCTTAATCATGTTCAAAGTAAAAATGTTGCCTCTGGGAATTAAGTGCTTTCTGCTCTCAGCCAAATCTGACCTGTATATGGTGTTTGTGTATTCCAGATACCAAAGAATCACTGCTTTCTGGTGGGAATTCTTTGTAACATGCAGCTTTTATTAAGGTTAGGAGTTATTGAATCAAATACTGATGTAAATTCTCATCCTAAAAAAAATAAGTAAGAATGCCTGTTTTTAAAAAAAACCCACAACATTTATTTTACTGGAAACATTTGTTTCTCATTTTAAATGCTTTTGCTTTTACATTGTTCTGCCTTGTGAAGTTTATTTTCTTAGTGTTGATCATTTAATCTTCCATTTTAAGTTTTGTCTCTGAATATATTAAGAAAAACTTTTACGGTTTTTGTTTTAACCCAAGCCACAGAATGTGATAGAGCTTGTTAAAATCCAGTTATAGGACATATGCTAATCTCATCTTTTACTTCAATAATTCATCAGATAAACGTCAAAGAAGCCTGCCATTAAATTTTATATTTTGTATAATAATGTAGAAAAGAATAATTTTATACTAGGTTGATAACATCAACCATTTCGAAGTCTGAAGCTAACCAGACACAGAAGTGCCTTTCAACAATGTCCAGCATGTGAGGTTCCCATTCCAGCATCATAAGCAGAGTCAAATTTTCTGAAGAAGGTTTATCTGTTTCTGATTGCTATATAAAGGGGGAAAATTCAGTGCATAATACCATTGAGAAAAATGAAACTGAGATGACATGAGCACGCTTATCTGAAAATCCAACTTTTTTTAAAAAAAGCATAGTAAGGAAGTGTTTCCTTTCTCCATGCGCTTCTGCATACATTTCTGGATGAGAGTATGGTATTCATATTGAATTAATCAAATATAATTTACACTGAGGATCTTATCTCTTTCTTGTGTCGCGTAATCTATTTATGAATGACTGAGGCAGTGCAAGACCAGCAGGATTACGTAGCACAAAACTACTGTGGAGATAGCTGGCATTTGAACAGCAGTCAGGCTTAAATTGCATTTGAATCTGTCAAATGAAGATACAATCGAGGAAGAAAAATTAATAGACTGATATTCAACTCTGATTCATATTCATCATGTATAGTATCACAAATCAGTTGTACAGGTAACATGAATCTAAAACATGCTCAAAACATTAAGATATAATATAATTGCAGACCTGTTTTGATACATCATGAACTGTAAGTTTTTCGCTGTTGTTCAGATTTTTTGTAATAATAAAGGTTCCTTCTTTTGAAGGAATATATCATATCATACATATAATAAATTATAATTACTCTTTCATTACCTGAATTTGTCCACCCACCCTTGGTATCTCCTTTCACATAAGAACTTCACTCTTCATAAAAGCGTTATGAAGCACTGCAGACATCATCTGAAATGTATTAGACTTAACTTGTGGGTGGTTCCAACTAATAGGAAGAAATAGATACAAACACTCTGCCTGGTTTTCTCCCATTCTTCTGGGAGATAAGGACTGATAAGATCAGTAGCAAAACACTAAAATATGTGAATCTGAACATATGCTGCTTCTTTCTGATTAAGGCTCAAAGTATTGGGAAGAGAGCAAATATCACTCATCAGTCTGTATGTATTTGTATGTGCAAAAACTTCTCTGTATGGATGTACGTAAATTACACGTGAATCCTGTATGGTGATTAAGGTGAAATCCATATACTACCACATCTAAATATGACTCACAAAATCATTATACAGGAAATTTCTCACAAGCATATGAAAAAGGATATTAAAGAAATAACATGCCCTTTCAGCCATGGTTCTTGTGATGCTTCCTAGCAAGCAACTCTGTCCAAATCTTCTTTAATTTAGGTCTCTGATGTTCAAGGTGATTGAGTCTGAAGTGGATTTACGTTTCTAGAGCTTGACTGAACTAATCCCTCATTTGTTCTGCACTATGCAGCAACTTTCACAGTGCAGGTTTTTGGGGGTCTTAATAAGAGCCCACTATTATCTCTCATACATGAACAATAAAGGGGAAACACCCTGGGTTTGTGTCCAGTTTCTTGGCAAATAACTGGAATGTTGTTATCTATATCCAACCGTGAGGCAAGATTTGCAGATGAATGATGGTTTTTTCTGTTTGAGGACTTCAGGCCAGGTCTGACACACCAAAAGCACAACTCATGCTGAGGAAGACAAACAAACATGGAAAAGGTAGTTCCTACCCTATACTTCTCAATCTGAGTACTCTGAGTTGAATCTGGGGGGTAACTCCTCTTACAACAGAGATAAAAATCAGATCTTAATTTGTTCAATGCAGTTGGATTTGGTAATTTGATTGAAAATCATCTCTATCTAATGCTAAAACACACTGCAGTTCTGCGACCTTTTTTTCCTTCAAGCCTGCCAAATTCCATGGAATCTGAATCACTGTAAACAAATGAACTGAAACCAGACACTATGAAAATTAGTCACTGTCCAGATTCCACACAAGATTTTTTCAAAAGGCCAGGTAGGTGAGGACAATTTCTCAAGAAGTAGAATATGGGAGTAGGTGAATTCCAGGAAAGTAAGTTATACCGAGATTATAAATACTTCTTAAATAAACATAAATAGCACTGGAGTGACTGCTGAAAACAACAGACTGAAAGATAGTTTGCCTGAAGAAAAAGCTCACACAGTTTGTAGAAGTTAAATGAAAACATTTCTTAATACATTCTGGGTCATCTGTCAAACTACAGGATCCCTGTTCTTATCAGCATAGATCTTGCAGTGTATCATGAGAAGAGCAAGAAGTGGAATGCGATTCTTATCTCTATTTGTGATAGAAAACCCAGTAAATCTCAGAGAAAAGACTATGAATTATGAGGGCCTTACTGTCCTATCTATACAATGCATTTTTCTTCTTGTAAGACTGATGGTGTTGATTTAAAAGTGTGAAGAGAATAAGAAATGGAAAATACGAAAAGGGAAGTGGAGTGTTTTTATCTTCTACCACAAAAAGTATGCTTACTGTTTTCTTTTCACCTTTCATGGAAAATTACAAAAGCACAGTTTTATCATCTGTGGAAATTATGACTGTGGTAGAGCAAGCAATGCTTTTTATGGGTTTTTGCAGCTTTTACCTATATAATCATTAAGATATACAATCCTTTGTCTAAACTGTGAGCTTTCTGAGCTCCCTGTGCTTGCCACGGTTATAGACATGCTGTAGCTTGGGCATGAGAATCCCTAAGCTCTAGTTATCCACAAGCAACTTGATTATGAAACACTTTGATTCACACATCTTCCCAGTCTAGCCAGGCAGCTAAGTGTCCTGCAATGAGATACTTCTCCCCTTGGTCAATGGGAAAAAGAGATAGGCAGGCCTTCCTAAAAAAGGAAAACTTTAAAGAGTACTCTTTTGTAACTGCCACAGAGAAACTTACGTTCCTTTAAAAATACCAAAGTTTCTCATTATTTATTATCAATTCAAATATGAAGAATAATCACAGCTGATATTATATGAAATAACTGGTACCTACTAAAGTTCTGAGCAATGTAGCTATTCAGTTCCAGAGCCATCTATGTAATATCTGGGATACCTACAGCCTTGCTGCCATAAACTTGGGTTTCTGCACAATTATGTAACCCCTTCTGCCCAATTTCTTCCTTAACAATCAATACCTTCCAGTATAGATTTCTGAGTGCAACAAGGATGAGGAGCACAGGCAGTAATTTCCTAGACCCTTCTGATAGCAAGGAATAATATTGATAGTGATAGGCAGATTGATCGAGTCAATGCATGGCTCCGAGGCTGGTGTAAGGGAGGCCCTGCAGAGAGACCTGGACAAATCAGAGGGCTGCGCAAACACCAACCACGTGAAGTTCAACAAAGGAAAAGTGCCAGATTCTGATCCTGGGATGGGGTAATCCTGGATGTAGGTACAGACTGGGGAATGAGATGCTGGAAAGCAGTGCAGCAGAAAGGGATCTGGGGGTCCTGGTCAATGGCCAGTTAAATATGAGCCAGCAGTGCCCTGGCAGCCAAGAGGGTCAAGGGTGTCCTGGGGGGTATCAGGCACAGCATCGCCAGCCAGGCAAGGGAGGGGATTGTCCTGCTCTGCTCTGCACTGGGGCGGCCTCACCTCGAGTGATGGGGGCAGCTTTGGGCACCACAATAAAAGAAAAGACAATAAATTATTAGACAGCATCTAAAGGAGGGTAAGCAAGGCAGTGAAGGGCCTTGAGGGGAAGCTGTATGAGGAGCAGCTGAGGTCACTCAGTCTGTTCAGCCTGGAGGAGACTGAGAGGAGACCTCATTGCATTCTACAGCTTCTTCATGAGGGGAAGAGGAGGGGGCCCTTGGGATGCCCTTGGCAGTCTGCCGGGTCGGCTGCTAGGGGCGCACAAGCCCGAGTAACGAAAGCCCTAAGGTCTGAACTGCGGCGTCCCCAATAGAGCAGGGCCGCACACAAACACAATGAAGGACGCAACTTCCTCACCCGAGGCAGCTTCCCCCAGGCAGATGGTCAGGGGCGCAGGCAGAGGCGAAGGAGGAGAGACAGGTCTGCTGCATGGGTCCCAGAAGCTCATTCCTGCAAGGAGCTCAGGGGAAGGAGACCAAAAACAAGAGAAGGTACAAGGGTTTTATACTGGGACAGAGGGAGGTGGGGTAAAGGGGTATGGCCAACAAGGAAAGAGAACATGGGAGGAGTCAACAGGGGAACAGCCAATGGGGATAGAACAGAGGCGGGATTTACACAAACAACCAATGGGGTACCGAGGAGGGGAGAACATTCTGGAACGTAATACGTATGGAACAGGGGAAATAAATAA